>FPAK01000019.1:2599009-2762028 GCA_900116095.1 Euclidium syriacum
CAAAAATACAGCAAGACAAAGAGAAAATTACAAAGTTAGGAATGTTCCGTAAGAGTTATACACCCAAGGAGGTAGCTTCATCTTCACATCATCCGACCGACGTTGAGGCCCGAAGTGTTGAGCGAATAAAGGCGGGGCTTCGAGATCCGAAGGACTAAGATCAAAAGTGGGAAATTCATTCGCTCGAGGTTGGTTAGTTGGGAGAACAATTCCTCTTTCATCACGGACGGAACCGGAACCTTCTCCCTTTCAAACACCTCAATCAGATCGCACTTTCCTTTCACATAACGCTTAAACGAGTTGATTTCTTTCTTCATTGCCGATTCTTTCAACTCAGCATCCGATAGAAGACGATTGAAGCAGGCAGCCGTCTAAAAAATTAAAACGAGATGATAAATCAAAAATTTAGGCAAAAGTGAAAGGAATAAGGAGAAGCGAAGAACCTTGAAGAAAGAAGAAGACGCGTTCTTAAGCAGAGAGTCCTTTTCTTCATTAGAAAGGAGGGGAAGAGGGCCGTATCGACCTCCAAGTCTTCCGAGGAGCTTTGCACAATCTCCTTGGTCCTCGAATAAAGGAACATTCTTTCCGAAAGAGTATCGGAAGGAGTGGTGTGAAGCCGCGGCAGCAGAACTTTGTTGCAAAGTTTTTGCTGGCTCTTTGTTCGAAGTCTCAAATTGAGGATTCAGGAGAACAGTTGGAGTAGAAACGGGAGTGGTAGTGCTCGGCATTTTGGACTTTGGTGGAGGCATTCTTCCGAGGGGAATCTCGGTGTTACGCTTTGGAATAGTGGGGTCCGAAGTCCGAATAACGGGCTTTTCCTTCGCGAAACTCGGATTCGGGTTCTTCTTAACCATAGTTGGGTTAGTCGGAGTGTCGCTCGGAGGAATAGAATTCGGAGGAGCCGCAAGATTTGGTGTTACGGGGGAAGGTCGAATGAGAGACTTTTCAAAAGAGGTCCCAGTTTTCCTTCTCTTCGACTTCGGTTTCTTTTCGGGGGTCTCAGAAAGCTGTCGTTTGGAAGCTTTGTTTCTTGGGAGACTCCCTTTTGGAGAATTAGATGTTTCGGTAAGTATCTCCTTCCCCTCGATTTCGGATTCCTCGAGTTGTGTTATAAGTACCCAAGGTTGGTAGATCTTCAAGTTCTTCATGAAGGGATTCGGCATTTTAGAGATAGAGAGAGAAAAAGAAAGTTGGGGATTTTTTCTATAAAATAAGAATTGATAATTAGGTTTTGCGGCTTGGACAAGGATTATTTATAAGGCGCAATCTTAATCTATTCCAATTCCCCCGTTTAATGTGTCCGGTCAAAACAAGACACGTCAACGGAGTTTTCTGAGGAATCGAGGAGTTTACGCATGACGACTTTTCATTATCCAATGTTTTCCCGCCAACGTAAGAAGATTTTTTAAAAAAGAGAAGAAGAATTAAAAGCTGAAGTGATTGAAGACGAAGATCAATTGGTTCTGAACTTCATTTATTGACAAACCATTTAAGAGTGGAACTTCGCCAACGCTGCCTGAAGACATCCTCGAACGAAATGGGGGGACTTACTGTTGATGGTGGGGCTCTACCCCTAATCAGTAGTTTGGCAATAATTGGAGTTTGGTCCCTGCCTAGTTAGTTCCTGATACCTCGGAGGCGGTTGATCAGATTTAGTGTCTGAAGCGGGGGTATAAACGAACATCGTCCTAAGCAGAAGTCTAAACTCGGACAGTATAAGATCGAATCTTATCACAGATTCCCTAGTCTTGGAAAAATGGGAATATTCCATTTTTCCAAGGTTAGCCAATGGGCTTATTAGACCGACTATTAAGGATATATAAATACATACCCCCCTCACTAATAACATTCATTCAGAATCGGGAGGAGAAGAACTAGATCACCTAGGTTTTTCTTATCTTTGATAAAGTTAATCTCGGCATTCCGAGTTAACAAGCATTGTAAACATCTTCAATAATAATACACCCTCTTTCCGAGGTTTCTTCTTTATTTTATTATCAAGTACTTACCTAAAAACGAACCCCTCTAATTACAAATAATTAGAAGTTGAACCCAGTATCAACAATACTTACAAGATAACCGAGTGAATAGTGGAGAATGTACCTGTGAGAGTCAATGGTCGGTTCTTCGTAGTAGATATCCACGTGGCAATGTTTGAAAGTGAACCTCAACACCCGCTGATCCTTGGAAGACCATTCTTACACACCGCATACGCTGAGATAGACTACAAAACGAGAAGAGTTAAGTTCAGAGTTGCTGAATCCATTGAAGAAGAGAAGATGAGGATGATTGGAACTACACCTCAAGGTTTTGAACGTGCCCTCTACAAGAGAACCTACATTCCAATCCGAAGGAACAAGAAGCATGTATCCACCAAACAATCACTGTTCGCTGCAAGAATTGAGCTTGAGGAATAAGTAAAGAAAGCTGATAATGAAAACAAATTTGTGGATCTTACTGAAGATGATGATGATGAGGATTGTGAAGACGATCCTATGGAGGAACAGGAAGGAGATCAAGGAGCTGAGATGAGTTCTACCAAATAAGGGATTCAAGTCAAACAAAGTCAAGCTATTGACTGTAAAGAAGCGCTTAGTGGGAGGCAACCCACTTGTGAGTCTGATTTAGTTTAATTCTTTAAGATTTTGTACTTTTAATATCAATTTAGATTGAGTCATCATAAAAAAAAAAAATAATAAAAAAAATAAAAAAAATTATTTTTTGAATTTTGCTTTTGAGGCCAAGTCGGTCGACCCTGCGCTGAGCAGTAGGTCGACTCGGTGGTCGAGTTTTATTAAAACCGAGTTTTTCTTCATAATTTCATTAAAACTCAATCTTCAAACACGATTTTCTATCTCAATTCTCAACCAAATTTTATAATTCAAAGCCCCATGGGATCGCAATTTTAAGCTCTATCATCCTGTATTAACAGTTTTCCCAATCTGCAAGGTATTTTTCTGATTCAACTCGATTTCTTTCACGATTTTTTGGAGAAAAGTTAAAAAAATTTGAAAAAAATTGCATGTTGATGATTTAGAGTGGGATTTAGGTTGAATTGAGTGTAGGGTGGCCGAATATCATTGTCTGTGTTAGATTATGCAATAAATTTTAGTTAAATTGATGAATTATAGCAGATTTGATGATGATTTGATGAAGAACACATCGCTATCTGAGTCGGTCGACTCGCAGGAGGAGTCGGTCGACTGCGGTTCCTGATTTTTGATAAAAACGGTTTAAATTCCTTTCGATTCTTCGTTCTTTTTGCAGATGTCTTCCTCTGAGTACGAGAGTGATGCCAACATTTGGGACAAAGCAGAGAACAAGAAGCTCGAGGACCCATTTCCCGAGAGAAACCACGCGAACGTTGTTAAGGACCGCGCATGCCGAACAAGACAAAACCGGGATTGGGATGACTATGACACGGTTTTCTACAACCGCTACACAGACATTCTCATCCAGCCGATGCGTTTCCTGGACGTGCCTTACATGTCACGACTGAAGCTGAAAAACCATTTGAAGCGGTTGATGAAGAATGTCGGTATGAGGATCATTGGTTTCACTTGCTATGATACATACCCGGAGGTGGCGAGGCAGTTCTTAGCCTTGATGTATTTGGATATACCGCGCCGCTGTGAGGACGTGAACCAATGGAGTCTCCACTTCAAGATCCGTGGTGAGCATTACTCGCTCACAGTGGCGGACATTTGTCGTATTTTCGGTTTCCAGCGACATGGAACTGAATATTGGAGCATGAAGAGCTTTGGAGAGCGTGACCAGATGTGGTCGATTATTGGGTCTGGAGTTTACGATCCGTTGAAGACGAAGCAGTCTTTGATCCGCCATCCCGCCCTTCGGATTTTGGCTAGAGTCATTAGCCACACACTCTTGAGACGCACTGAGGTCGGCCGACTCTACGAGCCGGAGTTGACCTTGCTTTACTATGTCTTGGGTGACTCATTTCTATTGCCAGGAGCACCTAAGGACACTGATTGGAACATGGGTACACTCTTTGCACGCCATTTGGTTGATACGAGGAGTCACGTCTTCTTGGGGAACCCGACTTCTCAGAAGAAGGAGACCGTGGGGAACCTTTTGACCCCCATCATGAAGTGGTGTGAAGTACCACTTGATTCGCCTCCCGAACGAGAGTCATGTTAGGCTCGATTCACAGGAGGACATTGGGTTTCACCCACCTGCTCACTTGCTGACGGTTATAGCAGATGCACCTACTCAGCTACCAGAGGCCGTACATGCCCCACCTCGCCATAAAAGTCGCGCCGCCCAGTCACCGCGCACTTCTACTTCCCAGCCGCGTGATTCACACCGAGCTGATGACTTTACATTTGCTGGAGCGAGATTCTCTACTGGCGGGATGCCAGATTTCTTCAAGTTACCCGAGCAGCCACCATTTCAGGCAAGTCCAGAGGTGAAGTACGAATACAAGATGGAGCACCACAGGAGGAAGAACAAGATTGCTCGATGGTTTTACTCAATTTTCACACGTTCTTCGTCTGACCGAGGAGTCCACGAGCCAACCAGGAAAGTACCAGAGCCACAGAGAGCTGGAGATACTGATGACCGACGAGAGGATGATGATGATGCGGAGACCGAGTCGGACGACTTTACCATGAGTCGGTCGACTGCGGCACAGAGAGGGGAGACGATGCAGTTTTCCACAGCGCCGAGCAACTTGACGAATTTCTCGGATGATCCTATGATGATGAGCCACGTGCCACCACATTTCTTTGGAGGCACTAGTTCTTCGCACGATTTTGACCCTACAGCTGAGAGGAGACCCACTCGCAGTCCCCGCTGTTGATGGTGGGGTTCTACCCCTAATCAATAGTTTGGCAATAATTGGAGTTTGGTCCCTGTCTAACTCTTCCCTGGTAATCTATTAGGTTATAAGTCCCGACAACAGGAATTCCGACCCTCGGCCCAAATGACCGAGGGATACCTCGGAGAAGGTTGATCAGATTTAGTGTCCGAAGCGGAGGTATAAACGAACATCATCCTAAGCCGAAGTCTAAGCTCGGACAGTATAAGATCAAATCTTATCACAGATTCCCTAGTCTTGGAAAAATGGAAATATTCCATTTTTCCGAGGTTAGCCCATGGGCTTATTAGACCGACTATTAAGGATATATAAATACATATCCCCCCTCACTAAGAACATTCATTCAGAATCGGGAGGAGAAGAACTAAATAACTTAGGTTTTACTTCACTTTGATAAAGTTAATCTCGGCATTCCGAGTTAACAAGCATTGTAAACATCTTTAATAATAATAAACCCTCTTTTTGAGGTTTCTTCTTTACTTTCTTATCAAGTACTTACCTAAAAACAAACCCCTCTAATTACAAATAATTAGAAGTTGAACCCAATATACACATTTGGCGCGCCAGGTAGGGGGCACCTCTATTTAGGAAACAGAAGAGTTCTCGGAAGAAGGGAAGAAGCTAAGCTATGACTTTCCTTCAGCGAAAAATCAGTAAAACTCGGTGGGATCAATCACCCATCGAGGTCCCCAATCTAGAACTCGGAATACAGGTTCAGCAGAAAAATCAAAGGAACGAAAGATCTTTGAACGGTCTCCTAGGTGATATAGAAGCAGGCAGCGAAGCAGTCAACCAGTATGCAATATTTCAGAAAACTACATGTCACTAGGTGAAGCAGAACAAGGAGCGGAAGAGGTGGAAGAAGAACAAAATGGACCGACCAAGATTCAAAGAGCGATCGACAGCGAGAGACTCGTAGACGACGAACTTACTTCTACGACGAGAAACTCAATAGCGGAATTGCACCGCGAACTACGGGATATGAAAGTTATGCTCCAGAACCCCCCATACTTGGACCAAAATTTTGGAATTAAAAAGGGCAATTCATCCAAAACGACGAAGTTCGGATCTAATTCTTTTGAAAAAGGAAAGTTGGAGCTACCAACCTATAATGGAATAGGAGATCCAATAGCCTTTCTTAAAACATTTATGATCGCAATCAACCAAGCACGAATCCACCCGTCCGACGAGGAGAGAAAGAAGTGCCAATACTTTGCCGAAAGTGTACGAGGAAACGCTCAAATCTGGATAACCAGCTTACCCTCTAATTCAAAAGGGAATTTCGAAGAACTACGGCAAAAGTTTCTAAAGAAGTATATTTTCAACCTCGAACGACCATCAACAATTTCCGACCTCTATTTTGTAAAACAAATGCCAACCAAACAACTCAAGAGTTTTATTAAGAGATTCAAGACAATATACTTCCAGTTGAATATTTCTGACGAGCTAGCCATCGACGCCCTAATTAGTGGAGCATGGTATGAGACGAGATTCTGGGAAGAACTCTCAGCTTACCGGCCCCAATCCATGGAAGATGCGTTCTATAGAGCAAACGTATACATTAGGGTAGAAGAAAATCAAGCCCGATTATCCAAGGACGATCAAATTCTTTCAGAGAATGAAGAAATAAGGAGAAGAATTAAAGAGCCTCGCTTGCACTATAATAAAACGTTTGAGCAGAACGAAAAAGACAGAATTGCCCTCCTAACCTCCGAACCCCTAAGACAGCACCAGCGAAAAGCAGAAATCAAAAGAGAAAGAATCTCCCCAACGTGGTGTTATTACCATACCACCTACTGACATAGCACAGAAGAATGCCGTAATCTACCAGAATATCTCTTGAGAAAATATTTGGAACGTATCCTCAGACAACTAAGTTCAAAGGAAACATTAGTAAAAAAAATATCAACCGAATGAGCGATCTGTGGAAAGGAACCATCAAAGAAGAAAAGAACTTCCTCAACCAGGATATTCGTTTCATCACAGAAGGATAAACGTTATTTCGGAACCTTCAGACATAGCACAAGACCAAGCCAAGCAGCAAACGAAGCCGAAGATAATTCTACCAAAGGAACTCATTTTCACTCACGAAGACTTGGTAGGAGTCGAAGTCCCACATAACGACCCTTTGGTGATAGAACTACAAGTTGGGGATTATAGAGTTCCCCGGATATTAGTGGATACCGGAAGCGCTACGAATATCATTAGTATCGAGGTCTTCCAAAAGTTATGGTCAAAAGAAACGAAGATCAAGCCGAGGATTAAGTCATTAGCTGCATTCAATGGTGAAAGTGTTCCGACTCTTGGAATAGTACAGCTCCCGATAACAGTTGGAGGAACAATCAAAGTCGTTAACTTCGATGTAGTAGAAAAACCAATTCTCTACAACATAATTCTTGGAACCCCCTTTTCTAATGAAATGAGTGGTATCAACTTATCACCAGTGCCTTAAGTTCTCAACTCCATTTGGAATTTTTTCGGTAAAAGGAAATCAAGCCGAAGCAAGATGCTGCCTCCGAGAAGACCTAAAGGATGAGAAAGCCGAACTTTCTTTCGGAAAAGAAATTTTAAACGTCAAAAGGCTCCGACATTATAGCAAAAAAAAAAAAACCCGTTGATATCTCGGATTCTCCGAAATAATTAACAACAACACCGGAACTACGTGTGGCTTGATTCCATCCAAGGGTATGTAGGCAGCCTTCCACAAGGTTCAGCTACAAACATTTGAACCTGGTTTTATAGTGACAGAGTTTCAACAATTCGACTATACTTAACATCGGTTCACCAAAAAATCAAACATAGAAAATCGATGCCTTGATAACGTATTCGATAACAGGGTTTATTCCCACCCAACACATTCTACACCGAATGCAGCTGAAGATTTCGGAGCCTGATAAAGTAGGGCCGAGGAACTCTAAGGCAGAGTCGGAGTCTTCCCGCTCAAAAAAAAAAAAAAAAAAACACTCATACCCAAAGAATCTAAGGATCTGATAAAGTAGGATCTAAAGATTAGAGGTCAAAACAGTCGAGGTTTAACCTCACTGAACATTTTCGGCTTAGCCCATGAATATCCGGTATTCTGTTGAAGGAACTCTTGAAAAAGACCAACATACAAAATACTCGAAGAATCTTTTCTTAATCATTTAAGGAAAGATAGATAACTTTTAAAAGAAAATTATTATTACTATTTAAACGGTCTTTACCAAAAAGAAGGAAATAAAAATTACAAATCAAAGCTAAAGGCGTTATGCTCGAAGTCCGGAAAAATATAATCCTTAGCTTCCTGTTCAGCTACCGAAGCATCCTTTTCCACTTGCTTCAAAAGATCGGCGGGGATATTCACACCTTGAGAAGACAAAGTACTAAATACTCCGAGGACTGCCTGGGCTTGACCGAGATTTATAGTTTTTTCGAACCCAACCTCTAGAGCTCGGACGATTTTTTCGATAGAGTCTAGCCTATCTTGAATCTTCTTGGTCATCCTCTTCTCGGTAGATTGTACCCTATGAGTTAAGGAAGCGGCAGCTGCACGGACCTCCTCCTTCATAGAAGCTTGATTAACCTCCAGAGCCTTGTTCTTCTTTTCAAGACTAGTGATACGATCATTCTTCTCCTTCAACAAGCCTTCGTACTCTCCCACAAGGAAACAAGTAGTCCGAGCTCCCTTAAGAGAAAGGAAGGAGAAATTCATTTAAACCCTTAGAATATTTGGAAAGACAACAAGAAGCAGAGTTAGATTATCAAACCCGAATCATATTCCTTGCAAGAATTGATATGTGCTCCTTCGCGGAAAAATCACCCTCCGGTCTTAAAGAATTACAACCCGCCATTTTCCAGAAAATTTCGGCTCTCTTCTCTTCATCGTTTGAGAGGAGCCGTTGTGAATTGAATTCAAAGTTCAAAGGAGCGTCCTCGGCCTCGAGCTGAGATCTTTGCCTTTTGGTCAAAGGAGCTTCAATAGTCGAAGAAGCAGGCCTTTTCTTTATTTTCGAAGAAGTGGCGGTAATTTTTCCACTTTTTTCGTCCGAGGAGTTTTTGAGATAGGAAGAATCGACTTCACCTTCTTGTGATTCTTGAAACCTCGGCTTTTAAGGAGAAGCTCGGATAAGCAACTTGTTGGTATAATATGAAGCTGATCTTTCCGAAGGACAGTCCGTTTCAGATATAGCAAGGCCTATAAAAAACCTGATAATAAGAAGAAGTAATCTAAATTATGTAAAAAAAAGGAGAGAGTTCGAAATACCTGAATGAGATCGAGCTAGATTGATTAGGTCCGTGGGAATCTTTGGAAATACCAGCGGTGGAAGACTATAGATCCGATCCATTTCCTTTTTAAAGATAGGAGGAAGTTCTTTAAACAAGATCAGTTTGGTGATTGTCGAGGAATCAACTAACCATGACTTAATCACTTCGGCACTAGCATCAAAGATGGAGGCTTGATTGATCCGAACGTAGAAGAAGTTAGTGCGCCAGTTTTTAGCATTGGAAGTGAACCCTTTCCCCAATTTGCTGGCATTCTTAATCATAGTATACCAGGTCCTGCCGTCTCGACTATCAACAAGTTTGGCGAGTTCGGAGAATTTCCAGCATAGAACGGTGACGTCAGCCCTACTGGCTTGAATTAAAAAAGCTACCATATGTCTGATAGCACCAGGTCTTAGTTTAGTGAATGCAATCTTCAATTGCCTGCAAAATTCAACTAGAAGGAAGGGAATTGGGAACCAAAATTGAGCTTCGGTGAAGAAATCAAAATAGAGACACATGAATCCCTCAGGAGGAGTCCAAGGTCTTTGTTTAGTTCTCGGAATCAGAATTTCGAGACCTTCGGGATCAGAGGCGAACAAACGAAGAGTTTCGATGTCGCCCTCCTTGAAGATTGAATCTCCAAATTCTTCGGAAAGGTCTTCTCCTACAATTGCTTGCTCGGAGACGGTTTTAGAATTGTTACTGTTAGAAGGAGAGTTCGCCGGAATGGATGGAGAAGGGTTCTTTTTTTCCTTTTCGACGGAGGAAACGCCTTCAATATCGATCTGGGACTATTGATCAATTTCTGGAGTTCTTTTGGTGAGAATCACTAGATTTGGAAGACGAAGAACCCGAGGTAGAATCCGTTGAGGAACTATAACTGGAGCTGGGAGAGTTTTGTTTAGTTAACGACATTTTGATTACTTCGGAGAAGAAGAGGATTCAGAGGGATTGTATGAATGATATGAGGAAAAATAGGGATTCAGCCTCTTTAAATAGTTAAACGCGGTTTTATTTGCGGAAGCTAAACCGACATCTTCAGGAAGTGTCAAAATTCTATTGGGGAGCATAGGATTTCAATGAATGAACCACGATCTCTTTATTTTCCCGCCAAAAGGTCATTTCGGAGGATCCGATTGTATGATTGACATGTCATCGGGAAACAGAAAGCTCGTGCGGAGCTAGAATTTTTCGCGCCAGAACGAAAAGACTTTACATTTTTTGGACTATTCCCGCCAAAATTAAAGTACGGAAATTTGAGAAGTAATTGAAGACGAAGATCAATTGGTTCTGAACTTCATTTATTGACAAACCATTTAAGGAGGAACTTCGCCAACGCTGCCCGAAGACATCCTCGGACGAACTGGGGGGGACTTACTATTGATGGTGGGGTTCTACCCCTAATCAATAGTTTGGCAATAATTGGTGTTTGGTCCCTGCCTAGCTCTTCCCTGATAATCTATTAGGTTATAAGTCCCGAAAACAGGAATTTCGACCCTCGGCCCAGATGACCGAGGGATACCTCGGAGAAGGTTGATGAGATTTAGTGTCCGAAGCGGGGGTATAAACGAACATAGTCCTAAGCCGAAGTCTAAGCTCGGACAGTATAAGATCAAATCTTATCACAAATTCCCTAGTCTTGGAAAAATAGAATATTTCCATTTTCCGAGGTTATCCCATAGGCTTATTAGACCGACTATTAAGGATATATAAATACATACCCCCCCCTTCACTAAGAACATTCATTCAGAATCGGGAGGAGAATAACTAGATAACCTAGGTTTTACTTCTCTTTGATAAAGTTTATCTCGGCATTCCAAGTTAACAAGTATTGTAAACATCTTTAATAATAATACACCCTCTTTCTGAGGTTTCTTATTTACTTTCTTATCAAGTACTTACCTAAAAAACGAACCCCTCTAATTACAAATGATTAGAAGTTGAACCCAGTATCAACACCCGCGATTAGATACGGTTCTATCATTTTATTTCCAGCATTTACTTTTATTTTTCTCTGGATTTCTTTCTGCACTTTTGTTTTGACTTGGTTTCACTGGGACAGTGAAATTTAAGTCTGGGGGAGGGAGTATTATGACTTTCTTTCATTTTGTGGATCTTTGGTGAACTTTTTGTTATTTGATATGTTTTTGAATGCTATTATCACATTCTACTTTCTTTAACTATGATTGAGTGACTCAGCAGCATTGACAAGGACCAACCATATGAAAATCCAGAGAGCTTGATAGATACAATACGGAGTAGACCCACGTGATTTTCTTGAAATTTTCAGCAATGCCAAAGCACAATACAGTTAAGTCTATATCATTTCGTTTGTCACATTAGCCACTATGTCTTGCTAAATATTCGTTCACAAGCATGATTTTCGATCTTCAGCTCTCCCTAAAGATAATTTGATGAAAAGAAAAGTATGTATTTTGTGAAAACCTAGTGATGAGGTAGAGGGAAATTCCTTAAGACACCAATTATTCATCACTAGAAGCTCAGGATCTATGCGGTTAGGGAAATTCCCGACGATACCATGATGCATTTGAACCTTTGAGAACTCGGTTGACAGCGAGGCTAGGAAAATTTCCTACGATGCCATTATTCGCCTAAACTTTGAGAATTTTTGAGTTATAAATTGAATGATTAAAAAAAGGATAAGTCTGGGGGAGAGCGAAAAGACCATCTTGTGCTAACTTAGGTGACGATTGATAAACATTTCCGGCTATATGATGACAGTAGAATGAATTGCTTTGATGGTATCTGAAATATGGTCTTCATTGTGGTTGGGATGACTCTAATTTGTTCTTAATAAGTTTTTCATTGGAGAATACAACATGGTCTGCGTATTGGTCAGCTGTTGGAGATGTCAGAATGAAAGAAATGGTTGCTGAAGGTTGATAGCTTGATCATGGTAAACCAGATTTGTTTTGACCACTAACTAGCTCTTTATTTGCTCGAGGGCGAGCAAAAGCTAAGTCTGGGGGAATTTGATGTACTGTTATTTTTACCGGTTTTCATGATGATATTTTACGCTGTTTTGGAGATTTTTATGCATTTTATACAGGTTAAATGGAAGATTCCACATGCTGAGGTGTTTTGCAATAATCTAGAAGATTTGGAGCTAAAAATGAAGAATTTTGATCCGGAGCCCGAGTCGACCGATTGGAAGAGGCCGCCTTAGTAAAAAGGAAATTCTTTTTGGGCCTTCTTTTCGAAACCCTAACTTCTAGAACTTCTTTTCCAACTCATGCATGACCTAGAGGAGCTATATAATCGACTTTAAGCAGAGAAGAAAGGGAGAGACGACTTCCATCAAACTTTTGAAGCATTTAAGCATCTCCTTACCAAAAATCACCAAAAAGTTACTTAAATTTTGTTTTCAGGGAGCATCCTTGTGTGAAGGTTTTCTTGTGCCCCTGTTCTCTTGATTTTACAGAGAGAGAGAGCCACGTTTTGCTCTGATCTCTTTTTGATATTACTTTCATATTGCAAACTCTTGATATTAATGATTATGATTGGTTTGTTTGCTATGTGCGAGTAATTTCCTAGTTAGATCTAGGTTGTCAAAGGTTTTATGGGTCATTAGGTGCACGAATTGTTGCTGAATTCGTGACTACTCTCTGCTTTAATATTAATTCATACAATATTTTGACTTGATCACTTAGAAAATTGAATTTTAGGGTTTGTTGCATCATACACCCATTTTACATTAAACCCGGAGCATTGTTTTTAGCAGGTGATCTCGTCCTTGTACAAACGAGAGTTTGGCTTGGAAGGTCATGAGCAATCAAATCCATTCCCAATGCATGCATTAGCTACATAGGTTGAAAAACATCCTTTCTGATATGTTGGTTGATTCATAGTGCAATACGCAAAGAGATTTGGTATTGTATACATTTGTCTTTTGTGTTTAAGAGTAGAGCAACATCTGATTTCGTACATGGCTCATATTACACGCGATTTACCTAAGTCTAGCGTTTTTAATCCATAAGTTACACAACTAGTTACCAGATAGATTGGATTCTAATAGAATCGAAACTCGACATAATCTCTGTGGGATCGATAACCTAATTTATACTACCATTGTACACTGTGCACTCGCAGTTAGTTTTGGGTGAATAACTTCGCACCATCAAGTTTTTCTGGCGCCGTTGCCGGAGATTTAACGGTGTTTTTGATTTTTGTTAGAATTAGAGTTAGGAAATTATGATAAAAACAGCTACTGAATATTTTTCTTCTTTTGTGTTTGATAGATAGAAAATGATGCAAGGAAAGCACAAGGGAGATGGGAAGCCGAATGTGGATTTTGTGAGAGCAAACCAATACCGAGATAGATACTTCAACCCGCACTCGTTTTACAAGCCAATGCCGCCAACAAATGGAGCGGAGAGCCTAGTTGAAGAAGTCCTGGAGATGCATAACAGAACTGATGATACCCTTTTGAAGAAGATGGGCATGTCTAATATGAGAATATAACTCGTCCTAGATTTGACAAGCCGCCCACGATGTGATGTTCCTGCACTGTTCCGAAAAGGTTCTTTTCATCCCGCCTCTGACACCGAAAAATGTGTGATGCGACAGAACTGTCGCTTCGTGTTTTTTCTCATGAATGTCATACCTGAACCTCCTCGCACTTGTCCGCCGAGGCGAACCTCATGCCGAATTCGATTCTTGGTGTCCTCGCGGGCTTCCTGGATGTGGGCCTTGACTCATAATGGGCTTTGGTCATTCTATGATTTGGGTGAGGGGTATGCTAAACACACCTCCAACAGGGGTCGTAAACCCTTGTTCATTTGGGTCAGATTTTGTTTAATTTGGGTGAGTTTCGTGTCTAAAATTGCATATTAGTTTAAGCATGTAAGAAGAGCGTATTTTCGATTTATCGAATGGAGGTTTAATCGGATTTAACTAATTCAGTTTCTTACACGATGCTCTTCTTTGAGTCCTACTGTCCACTAAATTAGATTCTTCGTAATTGTAATCCGATGTTAACACATTTTCATTTGATATTAACGCATTTTCATTGGAAATTAACTTAATTTTCTATAATATTATGACTGAAAAGAAAAATCCAAAGGTAAAGACGTGTGAGTCATAGAAAACTAGGGTTTTGGTTTCTTGTGTTTTTTCTTTTAATGCTTGGATTTGTCTAAATATTTACTTATAGTTGTATTTTTATGGGTTAATTATCTATGGAATATTTTGTTTTCTTTAACAAAAAAAAAATTATCTATGGACTAGTATAGCGAAACCTGTAAAAAGGAAAACTATCACGAGGAAATCAGAAGCATACACGTGTCCTTATTAGAACCCTCTAGAACATTTTCGTCACGCGGAGCCCACAGCTACGAACCCGAAACATCCACACACGACATGCCTTTCAAAGAATAGATACTTTTGAAAAGCCTAGATCTATTATCAGCCGTTAGATAAGGTGGACAAGTCCCGATCCTATGGTATTTGAACCGGTCTTCAGCGTGATTTGAAGATGCTTTACTGTTTCACGACGAGATAGAGCAGCAGCGACAGGCGAGATTTCTGAAGAATCAACTGTTGGTGTCGATGGAGTCGGAAAAGAATAACAAGGAGGTAGGGCTGAAGCACCTAGGGTTCGTGAGAGTTGCGGCGATCCAGCTTCTGGTTAGCGTCTCAGATCTCTACAACTACGCAAAGCAAAACTCAGGTCCTCTGAAATCCGCCGTGGGGAAGGTGGAGGGAGCGGTCACCGCCGTCGTCACCCCTGTGTACGACAAATTAAAGGATGTTCCAGATACTCTCCTCGTCTTTCTAGATCACAAGGTAAACCTAATTTTACTAGTTGATTTAGCATCGTTGGGTAGACGGGATGACCTAATTGCTTACTAGTTATAAACCATATCGTGTTGAGTTGTTGGTTTTGTGGCTTATTTACTTTCTAGGTTGGTGAAGCTTCGTGCATGTTTGAGAAGCACGCTCCACCAACGGCTAAGCGAGTGGCAAGTCATGCACAGGTGTTGATCTACAAAGCAACCGAGAAGGCACAAAACTTTGTGAAAGAGGCTCGTACCGGTGGCCCCAAAGCTGCCTTCAACTATGCTACCACCGAGTACAAGTATTTCCTAGTGACCAACTCTGTGAAAGTCTGGGCTAAACTCAACCAGTACAAACCAATCCATGTATTGGGTGAGAAAGCTTTGCCCGTGGCTGCGAACTTGTCCACGACGTACAACGATATGGTGACGGATATGTCTCAGATGGGTTATCGTCTAGTTGGTTATCTTCCTTTGGTCCCAATTGATGACATTGTTAAGGCTTATGAAAAAGAGGATGCAGGGCAAAAGCAAGGAGATGCTATTGGAAATAAATCTTCATCTGATTCGGACTCTGATTCGAAATGAAATATCTGTGATTTTGGTTTGTTAGGTCTGGTTACATGTGTAAATGTTCTTTAAAGCCTCTCTTTTGTATATCAAAGAACTTGAATATGCTCTTTACCAAGTGTTTGATTTCTTAGTGGTTTGGATATGCTCTTCACCAAGTGTTTGATTTTTAAGTGGTGTTCTATGTTCATATCTTTTTTTGAACATGGATACTTGGATATATGTATAGATAAGCACAAATGCTAAAAGACCATGAAAACTTTGATCGCATCTCAGAGAGTATACCCATATGAACCGTATGGGCATGGAGAATCAAAACATCTTTTACTAAGAACAAATGAGTCTTTCTCTCGCTCACTCGTACATAAGTCTCGAGACATATTTTATTTGAGTCTGTACCAAAAGACTCCATAAACCTGGAGATAGAAACAAGGAGGTACAATTCCTGGGAAAATAGCTTCGAAACAGACATGGATAAATCCAAACAGCATAGCAAATCTTGTTTCTGCAACAAGAGACAAAACATAGAGGTCAGGTTTGAGTTTCATTTGCTAACTGCAATGATGCTTAACGAAGAAATCAATGAAATGAAACTGTAAGTAAGCATATATGATAAAGAGAAGAGATGTACAACCCCCTAAAATGAACAATGTGCTACTCAACAGAAAATAGCAGAGCCAACCACCCAATATCAATGTAGCTTAGACCCGCAATTCAAACACTAATGCAGACTGAGGCAAAAGCAGCTAAGGATCACGTAGCAGAGAAAAGCCATATTCAATTGCTGGATCTACCATTTTGATAATCACAACGAGAAGTTGAACTCACCATTGGTTTGAGGAGGAAGAAGGAGGAGTGAAATTGTCCTGAAGGAGATCATCGTAGGGATCCCTGCGACCAGCGACTTGGCTGATCTGAGGGTCCCACCGAAGCTGGGCGTTGTGGCGCTCAAATGTCCAGAATCCATAAGGACGAATAGGTAATGCCCACATCTCCTTCATCTTCTTGCACGTCTCGTGCATCTCATATATGTGCTCCCTCGCTTTCCTGTCTCTCACCTCCGGATCCTCCATTAGCCTCAGCACCAGATTCTCCGCGAATTCCATTATGAAACCCATCTCGTTACTCAAATCCCTGAAACTGATCAACATTACTACTCTTACTCGATTTCAACCTAGTTCTCAGGGTGTTCCCCAGAAATTACGGTTCCTATAAAATCAATTCCATAACTGGGTTCTGCTACCTTCGCACCGCATTCAAATTCGGTTACCATTCTAGATCTAGGTTAAGTTTTTACGAGCCGCAAGGTTCATCTCTCTCTTTACTTAATTCATCCTGAAACGCTGTAATTAGAGATCGACAGGAATCCTATAAAATAGAAGAAAACTTACGTTTAGATACGAAACCAGACGAGGAAGATTGCAGAAGATTTGCTTTGCGATGATGGTGAGAGAGACGCGGCCTGGAGAAAACAGATATCTGATCAAACCATAAACTGCGTGTTTTCTGCTACTTAGGGCGAGGAAACGAGACGTTTTTATGCTCTGGAAACGTTACACTGTGTGTGTCTCTCTTTTCGCGACGCCGTGATATTTTCCCAAACCGTTCCAGCTGCCCAATGACGGTCCATCTTTGTGATGGGCTTTAACCTTATCATAGTAGGTAGCCTTGGGGATGGGACTTGGGGTTAATCGGGCCAGGTCGGGATTTTTCTTTTTCGGGTTTTTCGGTTTTTAAAAATATTTGCCGGAAATTTATCTCGGTTTGGTTCCGTTAGACTAAGGTTATGGTTAATTCATGTTTCTTTTTGCCGAACTAACCCGAGGTTTTGGGGTTCTGGGTGGAGCTTCAGTTAAATTGGGTAAGTTCGGTTAGTTTTCTAGTTCAAGTAAATTGTATTTTTTTTGTTTAATTTGGTATATGTCTATTCAAATCGATATAAAAAGATAGAAAATTTCAAAAAATGGTAATTGATACCCAAACCGAATCGAACTGAACTAAAAAAGTACTACACAAACTTGTTTTATATTTTTTTTGTCAATCGGGTTAACGAGAAGGACTCAACGCAAACCTAATTACCAAAAAATCGGTTCATTTCGGCAAATTCAGGTTGGTTTTTAATCCCAAAGACTATGTAGCCTAATTATTATCTTTCCATCTGCATTTTTTTGCCCGCAATTGATTCATATTATTAATATTTAAATATCATACATAGTTAGATACACACCTATTTAATTCACTGTCTACAACATCAACAAAAGATCAAAAGTTGATCTGATACATTCCACGGGGCATTTGAGTAAACTGATATATTCTTCTATTCCAGCAAACAAGATTGCAAATGTCCTACACATCCACCTCAATATTGGTCAGCACTAAGTTGTTCTTTCTCCTCTAAGCTTTGCAATTACAACATCAGAATTTGACAATCTCCCATGAAACTGACCTGTTATATCCAAATCTCCTTATTTCTTGAGTTTCCAAATGCCACCGCTTTTGCTTCAAAGTTGGCTGAATAGGACCATTTAAGGAAGATCCATGCATATCACTTTAGCATCAAAAGTTTGGAATCTTCAAGCAACACTTGCACATTGATCAGGTGAGATCTATGATGTATAAAAAACACACATATATCTTGTTTGTTTATTGGGAGATCATCGACCTAGACCAAATCAAAAACCGAAGATTGACCGAGATCAACGGTTAAGATGATGATCAAGATTATGGAAATTGAAGAAGCATCTATGAAGATATGAAAATATCTTAGATTAGGAAGAGTAGAATTTATATATATTATACTAGCTGGTGGGTCCGCACGGCATGTGCGGACTGAAAACAACTTCGATATGTAATTCACCTTCGTTTCATTTCGGATGTGTATGTTCTGACTCTGATATATGCGACGTACAAATGCTAAGTAATGAGAAAATATAAATAAGGATCACAGTATCAAAACCATTAAACTACGACTGATAAATATGTTAAAGTACAACTGGCATTTACCTATAACTCGTAATTTGTTGAAAAACCACATTTAAAATGCAGGACCAAAAATTCATCGACATAATAAAAAAAATATAAATTTGTGTGAATAAAATGATAATGAAGCAATATGTGCATTTTTATTCAATTATGAGTTTTAATATTATCTACGAGACTCACTTGTAATGTCAACAAATGTTCGATCAAATGTAATGTCTGATAATCCGTCAAATGATGGCAAATAAGTAATACCTATAAATAATCAACAAATGGTTTAGTTTATAATATATAGATAATATATTACATCAAAAGAGAAGTTTCATTTACCCGCATAACTGATGATTTTTCAAAACCTCAATATCAGAAATTCTTGACCTAGCACTTGATTGTTCTGTGCTCTTTCAAACCCATAAACATGTCTCTTTTTCGCAATGCACTTGATTTGATTACCCCTACTCATTATGATATAAGTATTGCAATTATTCTATTGCTTAAAATTTTCATTATCAGTGAAGAATATTTACTTAGAAAAAAGAGATTTTCAATAACTTACTCAAGATCGTTGATAACAAAACGGAAAATTGTTTTTGTGTTGTTAGAGACATCCTCAACCAAATTTTCAAAAGGTTTTACAATTCCAATGGTGTCCGGAACGATTAGATGAATAAAAAAAAAATATATTAACTAAGAAATAAAAATTACTCTTTAATTTATTTAAATCTATACATAAAAACTAACCGATATAATATTTGAAACATGAACTATCATTTAAGATAGTTGCAATCTCCTGAATTCCGAAATCGCAAATTTTTTTTATTGGGTTGATCTTTAAAACTTTGGTATCACCATTTGCATATAAATAGTAAGGATAATATGTTAGTTTGTTGACTCCATCTATGACGCATATAGAAAAGTTCTTAATTTCAAACCATGAGCCATGTTGATAAATGATATCAGAGAACCGGTGTCGGAATTGAAAATGAATTTCAAACTCTATTTTATACCCCTGGTATTTGTAAACGAAAATAACCATCAAGCAAATATATTCAAAAATAATAAATTTGATGAATTAATATACAATTACCTTTTCATCGGCTACAACTGAGAAGTAGTGATTTCTCACCATCGGGGTAGAACCGTCCCAAAACTTTAAGAATTTAATACGCACATGCCGATCATCTTGTTTGTTATGAATTTCAGATAACATACAATACTCCGCCATTCTTACTTTCGTTTTCTCGATACAATGGTTTATAAGTGTGCTAAAAGAAGATAAATTATTTTCCATATATTAATAGATATGACAGATAAAACTGAAAGGTTGTGACGTTTAATTGAAAAAAATAAAATGAAAATAAAATAAGAAAACAAATATTAATCTTCAAATTTATAATAATATAATACACATAGTTGATTTGACATAATCAACATGTAAATAATTTGTTTTCAAACACCGTGTGCATAATTATACTTTTGAAAAATTGTGCATTTGTGTTATAATTAAAATCCAATCCACTCCCACTTATCATTTAATTTTCTTTATTTAATATAAATTGAAATGATTATTTTACAGATAATTTTCACATCACAAATAATTCATGAATCTTCAAATTCATAACGGAGAAGCTTTTTAATAAATCTATTGATCTATAATAATAAGGACATAAAACAATATACTTATGATGCAAAGACACATTAATATATATTATAAATACTAGGTGAGTATCCGCGTGATGCGCGGATTTTCTATTATATATCGCGCGGGTTTTCTATTATATATCGCGCGGGTTTTCTATTATATACTAATGATTCAAGCAATTTTCAGTTTAGGTAGAAGATAAAATTTGTGAAAAGGTCATCCCTAAAATCTTATTAGAATATAAACCAGTCGTCTAAAAATACATTATTTCCAGAATTATTAATAGCAAATTCAATCTTCTTCTCTATAGATGTCCACAGAAAACATTAAATATAAAATTAGAGTAATGTTTATTTTTGGAAAATCAAATCAATTCATTTTTGAGAATACCAAAAAGAGAAGGAGCTTCAAAATAACTACATCTCATTTGTTGTCATCTGTTGATATGCTTTTCGTTTCTCTATATTTGACATATGAACATTGATATAAGCAGAGATGATAGATTAAAAACCAATGAGATCAATATGATTTTGCCATTATAGAGGAGCATTGGCGCTGTAGGACATAAGAGTATGTCACGAAAAAATTTGTTAACAAATCATATCTTCTTTTGTATTTATGTATTTTATAGATAGAAATTTATATTGTTGAACTCATAAAAAAGAATGATAAAAAAGACATATGTACCTAAAGAAAATATTTTTTTTCTAGGAATTACCTCCCTATCAAGCATCTTGGTTTCTTTTATAATTCATTTTCAGCCATCTTGAAATGAACATATTTTTTGTTAACATATAAACATATTTTATGTTCATTGTCTCATAAGTTTTAATTTCTATATTCCAAACACTTTTACCTCTTTTTTTTTAACGATATCTCTTAAATTTCGAGTTACATGAAGATTTAAATAAATAAATTAGGCGTCATCTATGATCTATCCACATTCATCTAAAATGTATAGAAAATTAACCAGTGGACTTACCTCCATTGCTAATGATTCTGCAATCTTTTTCTTTTAATATGTCTTCACCAAAGCTCTCCGAGGATATAATAAATGTCTAATATTCCATATGAGTTTTTTCTTGCATGATCTCTACATTTTTCTTGACATTGGTTTTATCTTCGCTATTTATTATTGAAAAACACAAATAACTTTAAAACCCAAAATACCCCAATAGAAAACCACAAAAAACTATTTGGAATAGAGAGAATCACCAGATGAGATGTGAAAAATTCAGCTGCGTCTATGAATACCAGAATCAATATACATAAATATACATATTGAAAAGGTAAGCTAGATCTAGATATCATACCATCTTAGATTTTAATATCTTCATCTTCTACACTTTCTTGAACTCCACTTTAAACTTCTCATGCCCAACCTCTCTCATCTCTCACTCTTCTTTCTTCATGAAGATTTCGTCATTCTTTATCAACAAAACCTAGGTCTTCTTCCAGATCTTCTATTGCTTCAAGCCTTCAACATCATAGAAAAACAAAACTTGATATTACATCATTGTATTAATACTATTAATCCTTGTAAATCATGACTTTACGTATTCTTCTTTGTAGATCGTTCCTCTGTTTTCAACAGTAGTAAATTATTTCCACATCCTAAGGAATAGTTAAATGTAAAAGGGAATGTTAAGTGTAATGGCCATAAAACTCAGAGAAGTTTGAAGGCTAAATTTTAAGAGGGAATGTTGAGTGAAACGGTCATAAATAGTCAAAGAAGTTTGAAGGTTAAAATTTTCAGTGGTACATATGGAAAATTCTCATATGCTGATATGAAGATAGTTTTTCAACTATGTTGATGACCATAATTAGAGACTTATTCATATACTTCGATAAGACAATCTTGTATATTTTCACACCTATTTCTTTTTCTTCTTCTTGATATATATTTCCATTGTTACCTCTTCGCTTATATTGCATTCCAATTTTTAAGATCTTGAAAATTTATAACTTTGCTCATTTGCTTCTCTTATCACATTTACTATCACATCACTTCTCTATTCCACTTCTTATTTTGCTTCTTCATTATTTTTGTAAGAAAATAAATCAAGAAACACAAAAATATTTAAAAATGTTGAATTTATCATATATGATAAACATTTAAAAATTTGTGCACTTAAATTAAAATTATTTATTTCACTAAAATGTAACTTAAGTAATACTAAAATACAATTGAAGACAAAAGTATGAAAAATTTGAAAAGATTTTTTTTTACTTTCTAATAAAAAATTAATTGGATACATGTCACTCTCCTAGATGCCTCATATATATATATTACTGTCTCAAAATATACATTATAAATTAGAACTCATATAATAGTAAAAATGATAAACAATAATAAACAATAAGCATTAAATATTAAACATTAGAGTAAGATATGGACCAATTACATAAATCATATTATAAACAATTTATTGGGATGTTTTGCATGCACGTCACAACCCTATGAAAAAGATACATTCCACGTTATGAGTTCACTTCGAATATAAGAGAAGATCGAACCACTGTTTTTTTTTTGTTTAAAGAACATAAACGTAAAAAGATGGTAATGGTAATATTGAAGAGTAGAACATTTATATTTTTTTTTTTCACTCAAAGCAATATTCAGAATATCCAAAGGTTCCGACTGAGTTCCTTTGGATATTCTGAATATTGCTTTGAGTGAAAAAAACATTAGAATTTATGACCTGTAAATGTGACATGTATTAATGTTAGAATTTGATTTGTAAATAATCAGCAAAAACTATCGATTTTTTGAGCATTCTCACGGACGACCTGAAACGAAACGATTCGGATCTTTACAACCCGAACATACTGAGACGCATATCTTATTTTTTTTATTAATTTTCTATATGTTTAAAATTTAAAACGAGGAAATCGAAGAATCTTTTATCTTACGTGGCTCTTAAACGCCTATCACATTTATTTATTTATGTATTTAAATTTAAAACGATGAAACTGAAGAGTCTCTTTGAATCATACACGAAGAGACGCAATGATGACTATTTCTTCACGCTGATATTGTATAATTTGAATCATCCAATAAAAATTAGGATAAAATTTACTACTGAAAAATTGACCAATGAAATATGTTTCCATGCTAATCTCAACTTAAACCCTACCCATTGTATTATATATATATATCTCATGAGGGCACTGGTAATAAAGCATTCGACACATTTATTTCTCATCGTACAAAAAAATAGATAGGATATTAGCAACCAAAAAATCATATACGTTTCTTCCTCTGAAAAATATCGATGTCACTGAAAAAGGAGGGAAGATTGAGGTTCATATATTACGAATTTTGGAAGGCTTTCCATGTACAAAGTGGTTATTCTATAGAAACACTCAATGCTTATTAATTTTCGTAATATCTAGCTATATAATTTGTTCGCATTATTCTAGGGTAGTAGAATTCAGTGCTCGATCGAAGATGATTTTATTTCGAAGCATCTAAACGTCCTCCAAGAAGGAAAATCAATAATCATCAATGATGTCAATCCGATTGATTGGAATGGAGATTTTAGGCAAAGTCCTTTTCTCTTTAAGATACATCTTCTTCGAACTTCGACAATACAATGATCTGATGATTTTCCGGAAAAATATTTCTATATAGCCTTGACACGAAGGTTTTGATCGTGAGATCATTTTTATAATATTTTAAATTTTCATTTAATTTTTTTTGTATGTACGTTATTTTATTTATTGCTAGCATGCTATTTTTTCTTTCTTATAAGATGTTGTAGGTCAAATCGTAAAGACCAAATCTAAATCTGGACTTTGTGTTCACGTTAATGTCACTTTTCGAGACATTAAGTACACATTTGTTATATTGTTTTCTTATACACTCTCATAAACTGAATAAAACCTAAACAATAATTTTTTTTAGTGTTAATCATTTGGTGTGCATGGGGAAATGAAGCTAAGAAAGTTCTTGATTATACGCAAAAGAGCGATAAGTGTTTTATTGTATGTGTTATTCGATTTGCATGGATCAAAGTATATGAAGGTATAATAAATGAATTCTCTTGTCGTATTTACGATTTTTTTTCCTATGACAGCGCATCTATTTTAGAATATGCTTCACTTATAAGTACAACCACCCTGTCAACTGTTTTGAAGTCAACTAAAGTCTTACTTGATCCACTAATGCATAAAGTGAAAGATTTTAGATTATCGTAAGTGATTCTATATTTTGAATAAAGTTGTTGCATGTAGTATCAGCTATACAATTTATTAATTGCCTGATGTCATTTTTCAGGTTATATGAAAACTTTACTATTTTTTCACCTTATAAGCATAGCGAATTTTCCTCTACAGCTTTGATCAACAAGCGCTAAACATTACCCAACGGAATTTAGATCAATAACTGGTTCAATTATCATGATGAGTTCTTTGTCAAAAAATCACGTGAATGATATTAATGGACTAACCGCAACAAGACGGGTAACAATATAAATGATTAAACGATTAATTAGTTTTAAATTATTAACATTCGTAACTATTTTAGCAGGCTCAAAATTTTTTTTTGTGTGTGCGTCACAGTCGAATGTGTTGAGAATTCAAAGAGGTGGTTATATTATGTATGATTATGTATGCAATGTCTGCAAAACCAAACTTCATCCTAATGCTAAAGATTTCAATGATCCTTCTGTGAAAGCTGTTTATTATTTATTGTACATACTGTCAAGATGTACAAGATATTGTTCCTAGGTAATCAATTAAAATATGATATGTTATATAAAATTGTGTAATACTTTTTTTTTTAATTCATGTCTTATCTGATATTGAGAGTCTTCAGCTCATCGGAATGTCATTTCAGGATTTTGGTCTTCGACTCTCTTGGTGAGATGTTGTTAAATTCTTCCGTCACAAATATCTTAAAAGACTGAAAAGATACAATTTTGCAGTTATAAATTTTAGTTTCGTATATAATGTTAAAGTTTTATTGAATTGTAGGATGATGTTGGTGTTAATGTTAAAATTTTACATCTCTTACATTTATATTTGAAATGTAGGATGATGTTGGTACGTTACCAGACACTTTAGAAGAAATTATTGGAAACAAATACCTCTTCAAATTTACTGTGAATGTTGATAATAAAGAATCACGTTATGTTGCTGATTTGATTTGGGATGATTTAGAAGGTATAAAATGTTTTTGAAGACCTAACTTTCACTGATGATAGTAGTGATAACGAGTTTAACTGTTCGGTGATACCTTCATCAAAGAGGGCTAAGCATGAAACAAATGGTTACGTTCGTTAATTTAATTAAAGTTATTTTATGATTTGTTTGTGACGTTGCAGTATTATGTATATGTTTTCTATTAATAGTTATGTGTGTGTTTTTGAAAGTTATTATTGTTTCTACTGTTCGATGTTTGTGTGCTTCCCGATGTAAAAGAAAAAATGTTATGATTATGTTTTCTAATTATATATTTTTGTTGACACCAATTATTTTTTATAATTTTACAATTTATTTTCTATTAATTTCATATTAGTTTCATAATTTTAAATTGTTGAACAAAAAGGATAGATATTAAACTTAAGTTCGGCTACGAAAAATATATTCAGATTTAGTCGGAGATTTAATAAACACCAAATGAATATACGTTTATACTATTTTTTGCAACGTAATGGTTATTTATTTACATTATTTGTCTCTCACATATATAATCAATGTTATACGTCTAACCTTTAATATTTATATTTTGAATGTGGTATCTGCTTTCTTATTTAAAAATCCAATATGAACAGCTTTGATTTGTTTTTTGAATTTCAACCGAATCAAAATAATTCACTACAAAATAGACCAAGATAGCACGGTTTTCACAAGATATTTTCTGATTTTGGTTATTTTATAATAGCATTTTTTAAGTCTTAACATAGAAAATCACTTAGCCAAATTTTGGTACCTTCAGATCTGTTTTGATTGAACGATTCATTTTGATATATATCTATGCTTACTACTTGTCTTGTTGTTTCTCTCTTCCATATATGTTCTACCGTCGCTCCAAGGTTGGATTTCTCTTTTTCTCATGTTTCAAGGCTATCTAAGCAGGTTTTGAAAGCAGTTGTTGATGCTAAAGACTGTATTCTTTAAGCTTATGCTCAGAAAATTAGCTTTCCTCTAAGTTAATGTGTTCATCTTCTACACAGTGAAAGTTTTGAATGAAATCAAAGCCTCTTTGGGATGGAAAATGGTGTATTCATGGGGTTGCGCCGATCTTTGTGGAGAATTTTCACTAAATTGTAAGTTTCAGTTTCTTCTTTTGGCTTTGGTGTTTTCTCCTGTTTCAGTCTCGCTTGACTAGACTATTTAACTTGTTTTGTATGATTTGAAGAGAAGTTTACCGCTGTTACGATTGTTAGATCTTTGCCCATTGCAGTTACACATCTTTTGGATTTGACTAGACTGTAAGTTACAAACTTTTTGGTGAATGTGAGTTTATCTCTCTTTCTCTCTGAGTTTCTCAAACTCGCTAGTCTCTATAGATTAATTATGTATTTTTTCCTTGCTTTGATTTAGGTTTATTTGGAGGCAAAAGAATGACAATGGGGAAGTTAAGGAGGTTGAGATTACAGTGTTTGATTACTTTACTAGAGTCCGTGAAATCGAGCTGCGTTTTTAATGTATATTAGATATATACTACCTTTTACTTTGGTTTGGTTGACTTACATAAAATTATCTGACATTCGACAAGCAAATCACTTGTGTTGTTGGATGAAATAAGTTAAAGGTAAAACAATGGGAAAATTGCTTTTAAATTGCCCAACTTTGTTGTTTGCACCATTTTAAACCTCAACTATCACTTAGTCCTCTTAAAATCTGAACTTTTGTTGACTTTAGATTTAAACATTAATCTTTTAGTTGATTTCACCAAATTAAAACCGTCGTTAACTACCGTAACGGTCCGTTAAAACAAAATTAAGGCGGTGTTAGTTTCTCAGCTGAAAGCCTTAAACGACATCGTTTCATATTTATTTTCGTAATTAAAAATGGTCATTGCAGGGATTCGAACTCGGGTTTCAGTGTGGTGTAGTCTAGATGTCTTGCCACTGTGACACAATCATACTTTCATTTGATATTCGAACATAATATCTTTTATTATCTGAAAAGAAACGATGCGTTTTAAATGACAAAACCGTAACTCGTGTTCCAGATTTCTTAGAACCCTAAATCGAATTGGGGGTTTCTCTCTAGGAAGAACCCTAAAATCACAGAAATCTTCGAATCTCTCTCGATTGTGTCCAATACAACTCAATTCTCTCTAACTTTCACTCGACTAAGCTCAATGGGTAGCAAGAAAGGAATCAAGTGCTCTATTTCAGATGAATCGATGAAGAATTATAAGTCAGAGGATTGTGTAAACACGATGGGAATACGCGGCTTTTCGGCAAAGTGTTTGTGTGGTCGTGAGTCGACGATCTACACGTCGAACACGAGTAAGAATCCAGGGAGACCATTTTTTCGTTGTCCTACCTTTAGACAAGTAAGAATCACCGACTGAAATGTTTGATTTAGTTCTTATTTAGTTCCCAAAGTGACAATGGTGAAAGTTTTGAACGAGAATATATAGCTTAGAACTTGTATTGATGAATTTGTGTTGAACTGTGCTCGTTAATGTGAATCTGAATAAGGTCAATCTTAATATGGTTCATTTGTATGTAGGATCATTTGTTTAAATGGGTCGAAGAAGCTGTATTTGAGGAAATGGAAGACGCTCTTCTAAAGATTGGAAGTATTCAATCTGAGATTTACAATTCAAAAGAAGAAGTTGAAGAACTAAAGGATGTTGTAAGGGAGCTAAAAGAAGAAGTTAAGAGGTTTAAAGTACTTTTGAAGCTTTGTTTAGGGGTAATTTGTTTGATCATGACAGTGTGTGTGGTGATGATTATTATCGGTAAAGAAAAAGCTAAGGGAAATGTTCTTAGTTACTTCCTTTGATCAAAGTGTTCTTAGTTGCTTGCTTCTTTTTTTTTTTTTGGTGTGCCTAAGACATAACAACTTATGAATGATTAAGTGGCTTTGTGCTTTTATATATGTGGTTTATGGTTTGTTAAGATGGCCATGTTTGTTTGGATTTTATTGTGCTTTGTTAAAAAAACTTATTAACCACGAGGAAACATTAGAAGACCATTTCATTACAATACAAAAAGGTGATCATTCCATTACAATACCAAAAGCTTGAGTAGAGTTTCCTTAGACAATACTAATAGCCGATCAAAATCAAAACATTGCAACATAACATAATAGATGATCAAACCTAAGCCTATCAAACAAACCAACGAGCAGCAGACTCCCATCGATCTGATCCTTCTCCTTGTTGTGAGCTTTATGGTTGCGTCTGTGAGCTTTGTGGTTGTGTGCTTTGTGGTTGTGACAGTGGGGGCTGTGATGTCTCGGTCTGCGAGGCAAGTCCTTCCTGTGACCATAGACACACACAAAAACGGTATGAGCAAACAAGATACACCAATCTAAGCTTTAAATATATGAGTACCTGAGATTTCTTTGGTCTGCCTCGTGGCTTCTTTGGTGGATCTGGAACAGTAGAATTCCCGCAGGTTGTCTTGTTATGCCCTTCTTTTTTGCAGTTTGAACAAGTCATAATCCTCATATGACGAGTTAACTTTTCCTTACTTGCTGCCTCTGCTTTCTCATTCATGCTCTTAAACCTGTCATGGTTCTTCGGTCTTCCTGGGTTTCCTGTTCTCCAAGGCGGAGGCAAGACGCTTAATCTGTTAGTCACAGACCATAAGATCTTTCTTTGGAGAGGCCTAATTCCTATGCTATATGTTTCACGCCACCTAACCGTTGTGTATCAAGAAACAACATAGTCTTCCACCTTTTCTTTCTTACGTGTAATCACCAACGCAGCATGCATACATGGAATTCCTGTCATCTGCCACCTTTTACAGCCACAAATTCGGTGCTCCAAGTCCACTGTAAACCCGACACCCATATGATCAACCTCTGTCTCACTCCCCACAGCGTAATAAATTGAACACTCTTTAGATTTCTTTTCAACTTTCTTTATCACAGCATGTGTCTTCTTAGTGAAAGGTGTCTTCAAGTTTGCTGCTATAATCGATCTCTTAGCATTCCTAACCATACACTGCCTCCTAATGTCTTCTAACATATCCAACAATGGCTTTCTCCTTGCACCTTTAATGGTTTTATTGAAGGACTCGCAGAGGTTATTGGTGATGTCATTACAGCTTGATCCTAACTTGAAGTAACACCTACACCATGTTTCTGGTTTAGTTTTTAATAGAGTAGTATAGGCACCTGCGTTGTATTTTTCCAGCTTAATCATATTCTGCCTACACTGCCCTTCTGTGTAGCTTCTTGCTATTTTCCAGAAAAGCCTTTGTAACTTCATATCATGGCTTCCTTTCTTCCAATTGTCATAGATATGATGACAGCACTGCCTATGCTCTGCCTCAAGAAGAATACCATGGATTGCTTTCACTAAGCCCTGAAAAACAAACAAAACAATAAAGTGAATAACAGACAAAACTGTAATCAGAAACTGTAACCTCAAATGCAACTTATTACCTTCTGTTTGTCAGACAAAACTGTGTATCCCTTTCCATCGTGTAGGTCCAAGTCAGCTGCAAGATGACAAAGAAACCAGTCCCAGTTTGTCTCGTTCTCTATTTCTACTACAGCCCACGCAATAGGAACAATCCTATTGTCTCCATCACGTCCAACAGCAGCCAATAGTTGTCCTTTTATAATCCATTTAAGGAAAGCTCCATCGACACCAAATATAGGCCTACATGTGTTCTTCCAAGATTGCTTCTGTGAGTTAAAGCATACATACATTCTGTAAAAACGTTGCTTGCTTCCAACCGTAGGGCCTGGAATGGTCTCAATTTCCATTGAAGAACCTGTATTAGACCTGAGAATCTCTGCCTGATAATCCCACACTCGGTCGAAATGTTCTTCATGGCTTGCTTTCCATGCATTCATCACTCTTGTCTTCGCTTTACCACATGCACTATCAGTCACGAGCATGCCATACTCTCTATGTATCTCAGCTTGCATCTCATACCTTGTTATCTTTGGATTCAACCTCAACCTCTCCGAATACAATATGGCAATTGTTGTCGGTTTCAACATCTTCGAATATCCTGTCGGCCCACACATGTGATTATTGACATAGCCCTTTATCATCAGCTTTTGTTTCCCTTTCTCATAAGAACAATACACACGCCACGGACAAGGCTCATCTCTATCAGCAGCACATATCGCACAAAGTTTCAAAGCAGACGAATACATGAACTTTATGTCGTACCTAGTTTTCAAAGTGTATCTGAGGAGTGCATGCTTGAACTCTTCGGCGCTTGAAAACGTTTTACCCAACCCAAGTAACCCTTCTGGATCCACATCTTGCCGGTAGGTTTTCCCTGGTCTTGATTCTGCTTCGTTTTCTTCATTTGATGACACCGGATCGGGTATTTTGTCATCGTCCCAACCATCGTCTCCACTATCTCCATCAACCTCAACATCATCATTCTTAGCTTCCTCTCCAAAGAAGAGAGATAAATCGCCACAATTTTCTTCCTGGAAGCAATACTCGAGTTCATGCCCACCACTTTCACTAAAAGTTTCACTAATGTAACCCGTGTCAGGAAATTCACAGTCGACAATTGCTCGTTCTGCAACCTCTTGATGTGAGTTTTGCGACGCCTCCACACCTGGATCTTCTGAAATTGCTCCGCCGTCATCCTTCTTTCCACGACGCTTGCTCCGACGATAATTCTTCATACGCCTACTCGATTTTCCAGATTGCGAGATCCCATCTTTGTTCTTTCATCGACGCTTGGACCGCTTATCTTCAGAGATTTCTCCTCCTCCTAACTTCTTCCGCTTCGACCGATGACCGTCGTTGGAGCTTTGACCGGCTTTAGTCAAGCCCTTGATTCCTTTCTTGCTATCCATTGAGCTTAGTCGAGCGAAAGTTAGAGAGAATTGAGTTGTATTGGACACAATCGAGAGAGATTCGAAGATTTTCTGTGATTTTAGGGTTCTTCCTAGAGAGAAACCCCCAATTCGATTTAGGGTTCTAAGAAATCTGGAACATGAGTTACGGTTTTGTCATTTAAAACGCATCGTTTCTTTTCAGATAATAAAAGATATTATGTTCGAATATCAAATGAAAGTATGACTGTGTCACAGTGGCAAGACATCTAGACTACACCACACTGGAACCCGAGTTCGAATCCCTGCAATGACCATTTTTAATTACGACAATAATATGTAACGATGTCGTTTAAGGCTTTCAGCTGAGAAACTAATACCGCCTTAATTCCGTTTTAACGGACCGTTACGGTAGTTAACGACGGCTTTAATTTGGTGAAGTCAACTAAAAGATTAATGTTTAAATCTAAAGTCAACAAAAGTTCAGGTTTTAAGAGGACTAAGTGATAGTTAAGGTTTAAAATGGTGCAAACAATAAAGTTGGGCAATTTAAAAACAATTTTTCCGTAAAACAATGAGATTTTTGTACTACAAGAAAAATGAGTATCGATAATACTTATTGATAATACTTTACGATACGATAGCATATTTTTCGTAACTGCTATTATAGAAGATATGCTGGATTGTTGTACTATATTATAGCATTTAAAAAATGCTAAGCCGAAAAATCATTAAGTAAGAAAAAAAAATGATTTCCGAAGTCAAATTTTTGCCATAGGCGCCAACGCTTAGCCAAAATTTGGGTTTGAAATTTTTTTTTCTCTGTTTTTTATTTTTGGCGTAAACTTCTTTTCCCTCTCTTCCACATCGAGGAAAAAATATTATTTCTCGTCTCTGAGCTTTTTTCCTCCTTTTCACCAGATCTCCTTCTTTTCTCCATAGATATTGCTTCGTCTTCTCTCTCTCCGACATAGCCATCATCACCACTATGTTGGCTCCACCACCTTTCTTTTCACCTCCCGTTCCCTCTGACCGAGCTCACCCAAACTCTAATTCCATCTTCGCCGGCGTCTCCAGCTCACCAGAACCCTAAATCCATTTATGTCGGAGTCTCATCGTCTCAGTAGATCCGGTCAAAAAACCTCCGACGATTTTGAAAGCCCATAAATTAAAGGTTCTATCTAACAGGTCTTTACTCTTGAATCTAATTTTTCCAGCTTTTGTAGATTTAACTTGGTCCGACTTGAATTTTGAGAGAGCAAACAAAAAATTGGTGTGAAAATTTGATGGGTTTCTTCTAAAACGTATTTTTGATTTGTGTAGCAGCTAACATCGAAGATCCTGAAGGAAGCCATAGTACAAAAAAGGGAGGTCGAGAGAGAGCAAATTTTGATGCCTTCCTTGCAAATATCACTTATGCGGAAGCATTTAACAAGTCGGTTTGATTTCTTCTCTTTTGTTCCTTAACGAGTTTTTCTTCATGTAACTTAAGAGTTTATTGGGTTTTGAGTGGCAGAGAAAAGGAATCTAAGCCAAAGAGGAGTGTTAACTATTAAGTCTGCTGAACTAAATCTCCAACATCAAATAAAACTGAGGTACATAGTGACCATTTCTCCATATATAAATGCAAGCAATCAGAAAACAAAGGTATCCGGGTAGAATCACCTCCTAAGCTCCTAAGTTATCCTTGAATCTAAAGGGTGGGAAAAGGTGAGGGGTGAGTAACTAGACAACTGTTACTCAGTGCGGGATCCACCTAGGGCTCACTCTAAGACTGAAAAATAAACAATAAATAGCCGAAGCAAAAGAAAAATAAGCAAGCTTCCCTACATGACAATACTTCTCATAAAGTATCATAATAAGAGACAGCGAAACTCTCTCGTAGTTTACTTCCCCATGAAGCGGCCATGTTCAAAATACAAAAGAAAACAATCGAAAAATATGTAAACTGATCAATTTTTAGTCGCCGATCTTCTTCCAGCAGTTTTTTGTTTCTTCTTCGATATTGAATTTTCAACTCCAATAGCGCCTAGGCTTGCAATTTCATCAGATCTTTTGGATGATTGTGTTTCCGAAGATGTCAATGATGCAATCAGGATGTTCCATTAGTAAGAAGATGTTGAGAAACATCAATATTAGATAGTTGTTTGAAACGTTTTATCTCAAATTCATCATCCCAAACCAAATCAACGACATATGATTTGTTGAATCCGGGTAATAAGTTTTCCTTTGGGACCATCACTTTGAAGAGAAATCTCTTTTCACATATTTCTTTTAATTGTTTAGGTAACCAATCATATTTTTTTGTGAAAAGAAGTTAGAGGTTAAGAGACCCCTAGAGACTTTTCTCTTTACGCATCTTAGCTTGAATTTCATGCACTTGAGTTGGTGTAAGAGGAGTTAAGTTGTATTTCTTTTTTTTCATTGACAAAAGAATACATGTTTCTACGCCCATGGTGCATGGTATTCTTACCAAATTTTTATGGTCTACCAAGTAGAAGATAAGCTTGCATAGGAACCACATCACACAAGACTTGATCTATATACTTTTCCACTTTGAAGTACACTTTTACGTGATCCATGATTTTCATCTCAGTCTTGTCATTAAGCCATCTTAGTTTATGGATGAGGATATTTAGTCCTTCCAAGGCTGAGTTTGAAAACAATATATTCACTATCAACATTAGCACATGACCCACCATCAATGATAACATTACATACCTTGTCTTGGTAGGTGCAACAGGTATGAAAGATTTTTTCCCTTTCAGCTAACTCGTCAGGATGAACCATGAAATTCAAGACTCTTCTTATGACCATGGACTCTCTATATTCAGGTTCACATTCAGCCTCCTCAACTTCAGCATCATCCATATTAGCATCTTGTTACTTATATTCTCCCGCATTCGTGAAAATTATCACTCTTTGGTTGGGCAACTCCTTAGCCATGTGTCCCCTACCCTTCCACTTGAAACAAATTATATCAGGAGTTCTAGAAGTGTTAGGACTAGAAATCTTACCTTGGTTAGGCTCACTTGATTTATACTTAAACCGATTGTCAATAGCTATGGTTTTGCCTTTTTCCAAAGGCTTGTTTTGAGAAGTTGATTGGACTTGTGTCTTGACACGTCCTTCATCCCAACCTTGAGTGATTCTAGGCCTTCCATATTTTTTCCTCTTATTTTTTTTTTCTGCTTGTACGGAAGGGATCAATCCATACCGCTGTTCATATTATTTTTTACTCTTTGTAAAAGGATTCCCCATACTGACCGATCTGATTAATTTGACAAGCGCATTGTGTGTTCTGACCGATTGCTGGCGAATGGAAAGAAACGGACTCGGAGCTGCAGCTTTCATGTTACAAGAGAACTGGTAAGTGTTGATATTGGGTTCAACTTCTAATTATTTATAATTAGAGGGATTCGTTTTTGGGAATGAATTAAATAGAAGACAAAAAGAGAAACCTCGGCAAAGAGAACTTTATTGATTATATCGGTTACAAGGGTGTTAACTCGGAATGCCGAGTTAACTTTATCAAAGAGAAGTATTAAACCTAGTTTATCTAGTAATTCTTATCCCCGATTCTGAATGAATTAAATTAGTGAAAGGGGTGTGTATTTATATATCCTAGTAGTCGGTTATCTATGCCCATGGGCTAACTTCGGAAAAATGGAAATATTCCATTTTTCTAAGATCAGGGATTTGTGATAAGATTTGATCTTATTCTGCCCGAGTTTAGACTTCGGCTTTGGACGAAGTTGTTTACACCCCCGCTTCGGACACTAAAATCCTATCATTCTTCACCGAGGTATCCCTCGGTCATCTGGGCCGAGGGTTTTAATCCTGTTGAAGAGACTTATGACCTTATAAATTATCAGGGAAAGGTCGGCAGGGACCGAACCTCAATTCTCGCCAAACTATTGATAAAGGGTAGTAACCCCACCATCTACAGTAAGTCCCCCCCCCAGTTCCTCCGAGGATGTCTTTGGGTAGAGTTGGCGAATTTCTAAATTAAACAACTTGTTGATAAATGAAGCTCGGTGTTGGTCGATCCTTATTTTCAAAAGCCTTGAATTTTCATCTTCTTTCTCGATCTCGATCCAGGAACCAAAAAAACTTCTTTTGGTGATACATGAACCATTATCTTGATCCTATCAAAACTTCTTTATCTCCTCGTGACGTGTCACTCTCTGACCAGGCACATTGAATGTGGAAGTGGAATAGACATTCTACGGCTTATAAATATTCCCTTCCTAAACTAGAATTCAATCACCATCTCATATTCTCTCTAAAAACTTTTAAATTTCCCTTTATCTCCCTAGAAAAATATCAAACCCTTTCATGAAGAACCTTAAAATCTACAAACCTCGGGTATTCGTATCACAACCCGAAGAATCAAAAGTCGAAGAGGAAAATACGCTATCCAAACCAGTGGTTTCCTCGGAAGTGAATACCCCGAAGGTAGCAACTAACAAACGAGCTCTTTTGGGAACTCCGGAAAGAAAATAGAAGCCGAAGAAAAGGAAAACTGAGACTTCCTCGAAAAAGTCTCTCATTCAATTGGATGCCCCGACGATCAATCCTGCAATTCCTCCACCTTCTTCTACTCTCCCGAGCGATACCTCTGCTATTCCACCCACCGCCAAGAAAAACTCGAATCCAATACCTTCAGAGAATAATCTGATAATTCTGATTCCAGACTCCCACAATCAAGTAAGAAACACTAGAATTCCTCCCGTTCAAACTCGGGATAAAAAAAAAAATTTCGTAACTATGCCTCCGCCGAAACCAAAAATTCCGAGTTCTGTCGCCCCTAGTCCTACTCCAGCAGGTCCCCTAAAGCTGCTCCCCGAAACTTCTAAAAAGGGTTCAGCTAAAGTTCCTCAACAAGGTCATGTTGCTCCCCTTTCATGTCATTCCTTCCGATACTCCTTCGAAAAGAATGTTCCTTTATTTGAAGACCAGAGAGAAAGTGCGAAACTCTTTGGCAGACTCGGAGGTCAATCCGACTTTTTTCCTCCTCTTTCCGAAGCTGAAAAGGACTCATTAATCGAAAGCGCGTCTTCGTCGTTTTTCAAGGTTTCATACCTACTTGTGTTTCTTATTCTATTAAACTTTTATCTGACCCTCGTTTCTATTTACAGATAGTAGCCGTTTTCAACCGTCTTCTGTCGGATGTCGGGGTAAAGCAATCAGCTATGAGGAAGGAAATCAGGAGTTTAAGACTCAGGGCAGAGAAGTCTTCTATTTATTCTGCAGCTGTTTGCAAGATGGCTGAAGAGGAAACTAAAAAGTCTGCCAAGCTTGCTGGCGAAGTTAGACGTCTCAAACGTGAATTAGAAGCAGCTCGTCAGTCTAAATCGTCCGCTTCCGGACCAAACGGGAATAAAGGTAATAACATTGACCAAAAGATGCTTGGTCGACTAGATGCTCTCGGAGAATGTAGCTTTAGCTTGTCCATTTCCTTGTGGATACCTCGGAGTTGATTTGTTTAAACGGATTTTCCATCTTTCGCAAAAAGCTTCAAAGTTGTTTGAAATGAACTGTGAGCCGTTCTCTGTTACTATCTCGTAAGGAATTCTGTGTCGACAGACTATGTTCTTCCAGACGAAACTTTCAAATTCGCCACTTTGAATTTTCGGATAAGATGTTGCTTTGACCCACTTAGTAAAATAATCAGTCAGGATTAATAGAAACCGCTTCCCACTAGTCGACTTCGGAAAGGGTCCTACGACGTCCATAGCCCAACGCATGAATGGGTAAGGAGGTACCGCGGCCATGAGTAATTCTGTTGGTGCATGAATCTCCGGAGCATGTCTTTGGCATTTCTCACAACGTGCCGTGAACTTGTCACAATCTGCCATCATAGTAGACCAATACTAACCCAGTCTCCGAAGTTTTACAGCTATCATCCTTCCTCCTGAATGATTTCCTCCTTCTCTAGAATGGGTAAAAGTCATTACTTCATTTGCTTCTTCTTTCTTAATGCAATGAAGCATTAATCCCCCAGCCGACCTTTTAAACAAAACATCGTCCATTATCAAATATTGAACAGCCAAAGTTTTAAGCCGACGTGCTGCCCATTTATTAGATGGAACCTCGCCATTTTTGATATAACGAACAATAGGTGTTCTCCAATCTTCTTTGTCCTCCCCGAGAAGTTCCAGCTGAGCCTCCTCTTCATATGTGCTTTCGATTACAAGAGAACGTTGTTTGTGATTGCCAATACTCAGATAATTGACTGTCTCAACTGGAATGGTTCTTTGTAAATGAAGATCCCATGCCATTGCAAGGGCAACCAAAGAATCTGCCATTGTGTTGTCCCTTCGTGGAATCCGTTTTATATCGAATTCTTTGAAATGCTCAACCAGGTGTCGTACCAGCTTTACGTAAGCTCCCATTCGATCGTTCTTTGCTTCAAACTCACCACTAAACTGATTCGCTACTAATTGAGAGTCGCAATAGGCTCGGAGATACTGAGCTCCCAACTGCTTTGCAAGACGCAGTCCTGCGATTAGGACTTCATATTCGCTTCATTATTAGATGCTTCGAAAGCTAACCGGAAACTTTGCTCCAAAACGTCTCCAGTTGGGGACTTTAACCAAATTCCAAATCCGGAACCAAATTTCGACGAAGAACCGTCCACAAAGAGAGTCCATCTTTCGTTATGTGGGGCTATTGTCAAGACTTATGGGGGTAGCTCGGATAAGAAATCAGCTAACACCTGGGATTTTATTGTCGACTTAGTTCGGTATTCGATATCGTACTCACTAAGCTCGATTGCCCATTTCGCCAATCGTCCTGACTGACTAGGGCTGTGTAGTATTGTTCGGAGGGGGTGGCTCGTCATCATGGCTATCGGGTGCGATTGAAAGTAAGATCGGAGCTTCCGAGCTGCTATCACCACGGCGAATGCTAATTTTTCTAGCGCTGGATATCTGGTCTTTGCATCAAATAATGACTTGCTTATGTAAAAGACAGGTTTTTGTTCTCCTCGGTCTTCTCGAACTAATACGTAACTTACGGCCGATTCGAAATACTGAAACATAAAGAAAAAGAGTCTATTTGTTCTCTGGCTTGTTTAAAACCGAAGGGGATGATAAGTATCTTTTTAACTCTTGAAAAGCTGCCTCGCATTCGCTATTCCATTTGAACTGTTTGTTTTCTTTTAGCAGATTATAACAAGTTAAACACGTATCAGTCGATCTTGAGATGAATCGGTTTAAAGCCGCAATTCGTCCAGTGAGTCTTTGTACTTCTTTTGAACTCTTTAGGGATGGGAAGTTCTTTATTGCGTTAATTTGTCTCGGATTGGCCTCTATTCCTCTTTTTTTTACTAAATATCCGAGAAACTCCCCAGAAGTAACTGCAAACGTACATTTATCTGGATTCAATTTCATACCAAAGCGGTTCAAGTTATTGAAACAATCTTGTAAATGGGCAACATGCTCGGAAGCCACCTGGGATTTTACTAACATATCGTCGATATAAACTTCCATCGTATTTTCGAGTTTCTCAACAAACATCTGATTGACTAATCTTTGATATGTTGCTCCAACATTCTTCAAACCAAAGGGCATTACCCGGTAACAATAAGTTCCTCTATCCGTTATAAAGGCGGTTTTTTCTCTATCGCCTGGGTGCATCATAATCTAATTGTATCCAGAGAATGCATCCATAAAGGAAAGAAGTTTGTTTCCAGCCGTTGCTTCCACCAATATTTCTATGCTCGGGAGAGGGAAACAATCCTTCAGACATACTTTATTTAGATCTGTGAAGTCTATACAAATTCTCCATTTTCCTTTTTCTTTTTTACTACTACAGGATTGGCTAACCACTCTAGATATTGAAACTCGGTTATTGATCATTTTGCCAATAACCGATCAATTTCTTCGTTAACGGCTGCTGCTCTCTCGGGTCCCAATTTCCTCTTCTTCTGCTTGATTGGTTTATGGGTTGGATCCACGTTCAGTCAATGCGATATTACTTTACAATCGATTCCTACCATATCCTCGGATGACCAAGCAAATGTTCATTTGTTTCTCTTTAGTACGTCGATCAACTTCGTTCTCATTTCTTTCTCTAAACTTCCCCCTATGGTTATACATCGTTCCGAACGTTCCTTGTCAACATAGATTTTCTCATATGAATCATTTTCAAAGGTATTTGGATCTAACTCTCCAACTACTAATAAGCTTGGTTTTTCATTACCCGGAACTTCTGGTTCCGAGATCATCGAGATAACGCGTGATTTGGTTTTTGCGGGCATGGAACAAATTTTGGCTACTCATTGATTCCCTTTTACCGAACAAAAACCATGCGGGATTGGCAACTTTAGGCATTGGTGATAGGTCGATGGGATCGCCTCCATCATTGTTAGCCAGGGTACTCCCATGATCAGATTGAATGCAAGGGGTCCCGATACTACATAAAAAACAGTATCCATGGTGATCACTCCAACTGATATCGGGTAAACTGCGGTTCCTACTGCTACTTCTCTTTTACCCGGAAGCGAGGTTATTGTTTCCGTTCTTATTTCCATATTTTTGGAGACAACGTTCATTCGATTCATTGCTTCTAAACTCAGCAAATTCATCGTGCTTTCAGTGTCTATTAGTACCTTTTCCATGGGGTTTCCTGCTAGATAAGCGAAAATTATTAAAGGATTGTTGTGGGGAATCGTGACCCCGTCGAGGTCTGCGTCTGTGAAAGCCGCTGAAGAATGATACATCGGGGCCGGACATATCAATCGAGTCCTTCGTATCTCTCAGATACGCCTCTTTATAGTTCATTTGGAGTCAGAACTATTGAGGATTATGCCAATATACTTTTCAATTCCCGAGGCTTTGTTTTTTACTTTTTCTAAAGGAGGCACTCCCTTTCCTAGCGCGCCAAATGTTGATACTCGGTTCAACTTATAAGTATTTGTAACTAGAGGGGTTCGTTTTTGGGAATGAATTAAATAGAAGACAAAAAAAGAAACCTCGGAAAAGAGAATTATTGATTATATCGGTTACAAGGGTGTTAACTCGGAATGCCGAGTTAACTTTATCAAAGAGAAGTATTAAACCTAGGTTATCTAGTAATTCTTCTCCCCGATTCTGAATAGATTAAATTAGTGAAAGGAGGTGTGTATTTATATATCCTAGTAGTCGGTTATCTAAGCCCATGGGCTAACCTAGGAAAAATAGAAATATTCCATTTTTCTAAGATCAGGGAATCTACGATAAGATTTGATCTTATTCTGTCCGAGTTTAGACTTCGGCTTTGGACGAAGTTGCTTACACCACCATTAACAGTAAGCACAATTATCTACTTCTCTTCGCAATAGATTTTGCCATCTGTGTTTCTCGTTTGAGCTCGATCAGATCTAAGCAGTGGGAGGCTGAAGAATCTATTTCACTTATGTGGCAGTACATCCTCTTCTAAGTAGCAGATCCATTTTATGGTTCATGAATTTCACAGGAGCTCGGAGTTCATCTATCCAGGGAGTCGCTGATGCGTGGACTCATTAAATTTTATTGATGAAAGTTATTGGAGTCAAAGGCTCTTTACGTAGATAGGATTGTTGGACTCGTCAATATGTAGGTTATTAAATTCTCCAGAACTCAGAATTCACTGAGTGCCAAGTTCAACGAAATCTTAATGGTAAATGTAAAGGTCAGTTTCTAAATCTATCCCCGAACCACATAACCTTGTTGTTCCTCTAGGTTTCAACTTCTACTTGTGGCGTTTCCCTCGGCTTTAGTTTTACGCTTTCTGTTTCGATTGCAGTGAACAGAGCATAAGGCAGCTGAAGTAGGGCGACAAAGAAGTTGGAGATGACTCAAAGATAGGAGTAATCTCGGCAAAGATAATTCATATCCATGCTCATCCGTTCTTTTTCTTTTTCTTCTTTCCCAAGTAGGCTTAGCCTAGCTTTAAAGATCGGAGGACGACGCCAAAGTGTTAGGATGAGACAAATCCTTTATCTCAAGCATATTTATTCAGCTTTGAGTAAATCCTAGCATGTACAAAGTTTTTGTGATTAGCAGATCGAAATTTCCATCGTATTATGATTTTCATACCAAATTGGCCATGAATCATTCAAAAGAAGGATTCTTGTTGCTCTCGCTCAGAGAATAACACATATGAGCTAGTGTTATCATAGAAGAACTTATATTATCAGTCCAATCAAATTTCTCAAACCAATAAACTGATTTGCTTTGTTATTAAATTAATCAAAGTAGAAGATGACTTAGCTTTTGTTGGAAGAATTGAACTTTTGAGTTCGGAGGATTGATGAAGATCTATAGAGAGGATCCACCGAGTTGACTTGACGGACAGGATGATGAACATCATATATTTTTTTAATAAAATACCTTGACTTTTCTCGTCGTTGTCGAGCGCGCTTTTGAGATTAACGAATCTCGAAATTCTTCCCTACCTGACTCACCAAATGTTGATGCAGGGTTCAAACTTTTAATTATTTATAATTAAAATGACCTCTTTGCAAATACATCTTATTTAATCGGGGGATTAAATAGTTAGGTTCGTCTCGATGTGTAACTGCTCGGCAAATAACGGTTAAGGTCGGCTCGGAGAAGTCCTCCAAAGGGGGTCTTCATGTTGTAGCTGAACCCCTAAGAGGCTGCCTAAGTACCCTTGGAAGGGATCAAGCCACACGTAGTTTCATCTTTAGATGATAATCCGAGCTCGGACTCGGGTGTCTGGTGATTAACTCGGGCTCTAAGGCCGAGTGGTGAGTTGTTGACAGTTTTCTCTAATTCTTTCTATTTTCGGATCTCTCTAAGAGTCAAAAACATATTCTCTGGATCCATATTAACGAGAAGGGGGTCCTCATTTTATAGGGGAGATAGACGGTCTATTTCTGAGGGAATAAGGAAATATTTCCTTATTGCCGAGAAATAAGGGATATCGATAAGATTTAATCCTATCCCCCTCTAGCTCGGCCCACTAAGCCGAAGGAAATAAATAATACCCCCTATCTCGGCTTTATGACCGAGATAGGCTCATGGCGAGATCAGTAGCATTAAATCCTAATTAACTCTAAGCAGTTGATAAGGGGTGCTAACCCCACCATCAACAACCACCTGAGAAACGAAAGGGTTAAAACCTTAACCGTAACACTGACACTACATGAGTCCACGTCGATGTCCTTGATAATACCAGTAGCCTTCCCAACAGCCCAAAGGGTTGCTTCCTCCCAAAGATGTTGAGGAATTTATGGAACCTTGACCCAAAAGTTGATAGAAATAATAGGTTCCCAACGCACCTGAGAGACCATCCACCCATCAAAATGATATGGAACTTGCAAATTTTCCTTGGACTGGAAGTTAAACTGGAATGTCCTCATACCAAGTTCAATCCCCACGACTTTTTCTTCAAGCTTCCAAATTTTTAGCTTATTTGCCACCAGAGAATCCATTCTTTGCTTCTTGGGATTCATCAACCAGCCAATAAGAATTAGGGAGAACTTCTGGATACTCTGAGACAAAAGAGAACCTGATAGCTTCACCATTTTAGTTCTCATAAGAATAGCCTTTCCCTTGTCCTTAATGAGAGCGAGTTGAGCCATTGAAAACATAGAAAAAAAACAACCCGGAAACCGATCTCGTGTTACCAGAGAAAGCAGGAACCAAATTACTAGATGAGAAAAGGATGATGAGAGGAATGTCGAGCCACAAACAATTATATACCAAGCTTGCTTCAGGTCCCAAATAACCTTCAAAATCAGAAAATAAAAACCAAATTTCCAATATTACCGAAATTGTGGAGACTACTGATCCTCCATATCTCATTGTCGTGACCAACAACACCAAGTGGAGAAGAATGATTCTGGTTATGCAAAATAACTCTAATCCGCGATCTACATCGATCCTAAAACCAAAATATGAGATCCAATCTTACATAACTCTCACCCATAAAATCAACTCCGACCAATACCTCAACGATTTGGAGAATAGATAATGGACAAAACGGAATCTCTCTCATCACGATTTGATTTCTGCTCTTATTGCCAAATCCGAACCACATAATCTCCCCTTTGCCATAAAAACCAAGGAAACAAAATCTCCATAACGGCCACCACAAATCCACATAAGAAAATAGATCAATCTCACAAGATTTGTTAATGATCAGAGAAAACGAAGCCATAAACACACTAAAACCTACTCGCCACCGTCGCCATATAAAATTTATTTATTTATTTATATATATTTATATTTTAGTATTTTGTTGCGACTGGGTTCAACTTCTAACTATTTATAATTAGAGGGGTTGGTTTTTGGAGAAAGTTTAAATAAAAGACAAAAAGAAATCCTCGGAAAAAATAAGCTTTTATTGATTATTGCGGTATACAAAATTGTTAACTCGGAATGCCGAGTTAACTTTATCAAAGAAAAGTATTAAACCTAGATTATCTACTAATTCTTCTCCCCGATTCTGAATGATCTTCTTTAGTGAAGGGGTGTGTGCATTTATATATCCTAGTAGTCGGTTATCTAAGCCCATTGGCTAACCTCGGAAAAATGGAAATATACCATTTTTCCAAGATTAGGGAATCTGTGATAAGATTTGATCTTATTATGTCCGAGCTTAGACTTCGGCTGGGGACGAAGTAGTTTACACCCCTGCTTCGAACACTAAAATCCGATCGTTCTTCACCGAGGTATCCCTCGATCATCTGGGTCGAAGGTTTTAATCCTATTGAAGGGACTTATAACCCGACCAATCATCAGGGAAAGGTCGGCAGGGAATGAATCTCAATTATCACCAAACTATTGATTAGGGGTGGTAACCCCACCATCAACAGTATGTCCCCCCAAGTTCGTCTGAAGATGTCTTAAGGCAGAGTTGGCGAATTTCAAAAATTAAGTAGCCTGTCGATAAATGAAGCTCAATTGATGTCGATCTTTGTCTCAGAAAATCTTGAATTTTCTCTATCCTCTTGATCTCGTGCATCAATATGGACAGGAAATATCATGGAAAACGAAGGGTCTCCTCTGTCACACGCGCTAATTTCTCGATACTGTCAAAACTTTTCAACTTTCTTATGACGTGTCATTCATACGCCCACTCGACCTCAGACGCATTTTTGGCGGGTAGGTGAAAAAGAACTGATCTTTAATTGTACCTAAGTTCCCCCAATCTTGATTCGACGTGTCCTAAAACATGTCGATTGAGTTTCGATGACCCTAAAAATTACATCCCTTTAAATAGCCATTATTCCTAAGAGATTGCATTGTCAGACTTTCAATTGCTCTATTTCCTCTGCAATATATTCCTAAGTGTGTATACTGGGTTCAACTTCTAATTATTTATAATTAGAGGGGTTCGTTTTTGGAAAATTATAAAGTAAGAAAACAAAGAGAAACCTCGGAAAGAAAGACTTTTTATTAATGATTTGTGTTACAAGGGTGTTAACTCGGGATGCCGAGTTAACTTTATCAAAGAGAAGTATTAAACCTAGGCGATCTAGTAATTCTTCTCCCCGATTCTGAATGAATATTATTAGTGAGGGGGGGGGGGGTATGTATTTATATATCCTTAATAGTCGGTCTTGTAAGCCCATGGGCTAACCTCAGAAAAATGGAATATTTCCATTTTTCCAAGACTAGGGAATCTATGATAAGATTTGATCTTATACTTTCTGAGCTTTAGACTTCGGCCTAGGACGATATTGTTTATACCCCCGCTTCAGACACTAAATTCGATCATTCTTCACCGAGGTATCCCTCGGTCATCTGAGCCGAGGGTTAATATTCCTGTTGTCGAGACTTATAACCTAATAAGTTATCAGGGAAGAGCTCGGTAGGGACCGAACCCCAATTATTGCCAAACTATCGAGAAGGGGTAGAACCCCACCATCAACAGTAAGTCCCCCCAGTTCGTCTGAGGATGTCTTCGGGAAGCGTTGGCTAATTTCCATTCTAAATAGCTTGTCAATAAATGTAGTTAGGTATCAGTTGATCTTCATCTTCAATAGTCTTAGTTTTAATTCTCCAATATGCTTCGTTCTTCAATTAGGCGGGAAAAGACCGGACAATGTAAGGTCTTATTCTTTTTGGCGCGAAATTCTCGTGTATTACAGGACCCTTCCATTTCCCGATGACGTGTCGATCGTACACTCTTGAATCATCCGAAGGGACTTTTGGCGAGAAAAAAAGGAGATCGTGGTTCATTCATTGAGTCCTTATTTCCCCCAATACAATTTCAACACTTCTTGAAGACGTCGGTTGAACTTCCGCGAATGTCAAACCGCATCTCTCTAAAAAACTATTTCAAGAGACTAAATCTCTATCCTTTATATCATATCATTCATGCAATCCTTCTACATCTTCTTCTTGTCCAAAATTATCCCAAAATGTCGCTCACTAAACAAAATTCTCTTAGCTCCAGTTCCGAGACCAATTCCACCTCGGCTTCTTCTTCTTTCGGATTCAGTGAATCTCAGCAGAAAACCCCGAAAATCAATCAATTGATTCCCTGATTGATATCGAAAGTGTTTCTTTCGTCGAGAAAGAAACTGAAAATCCTGCTTCGTCTATTCCGACAAACTCCCCATCCAAAAGCAACAGCTCTGAGACCATCTCCGACCAAGCGATTGCAGGAGAGAAACTTTCTGAAGACTTCAGAGATTCTATCTTCAAAGAGAGTGACATCGAAACTCTCCGTTTATTCGCCTCTGAGCGAGAAGATTTCGATATTTTGGTTCCGAAGTCTGGAGAAAGACCTTGGACTACTCCTGAGGGATTCATGTGTCTCTACTTTCATTTCTTTACCGAAACTCGACTTTGGTTCCCAATTCCGTTCCTTCTTGTTGAATTCTGCAAACAATTGAAGGTTGCTTTTACTTAACTAGGACCCGGTGCTATCAGACATATGGTAGCTTTCCTGATCCAAGCCAACAGGGCCGATACTATCGTTCCGTGCTGGAAATTCTCCGAACTTGCCAAACTCATTGATAATCGTCACGGCAGAACCTGGTATACTATTGTTAAAAACACCGGTAAACTAGGAATAGGATTCACTTCTGACGCCAAAAACTGGCGTACTAACTTCTTCTACGTTCGGATCAATAAGGCTTCCATCTTTGATCCTAGTGCCGAGGTGATTAGGACGTGGTCAGTTGATACCTCAACAATCGTAAAATCGATCCTCTTTAAAGAACTCCCTCCGATCTTTAAAGAAGAGATGGATCAGATTTATAACCTTCCTCTGCTGGTATTTCCAAAGATTCCCACGGAATTTATCAATCTTGCTCGCTTGCGTTCAGGTACCTCGAATTTCCTCCTCCTTTAAAGTTTTGGATTGCTCCTTCTCATTGTTCGGTTTTTCTTATATGCTATGTATTTTCTAAAACCAACTGTCCATTGGAAAGATCGCCCTCAGATTACGCCAATAAAGTGCTTATCCGAGATCCTTCGAAAAGGCCGAGGTTTCAGAAGTCTTAGAAAGGCAAAATCAACTTCTCTATTCACAGAGCTTCAACTTCCTTGGAGAAGAAACGCGGAAAAGCAACCACCATTTCTCCGAAAACCAGGTTTTGAAAGAAACGGTCTGCTCCTTCGGTTATTGAGACTCCTTTAACCAAAAGATAGAAATCTCAATTTGAAGCCGAGGGTGCACCCTTTAAATTTGAATTCAATTCGCCACAACTTCTCTCAAACGATGAAGAAAAGAGAGTCGAACTTTTCTGGAAGATGGCAGGTTGTAAATCTTTAAGGCCGGAAGGTGATTTCCTCGTGAATGAGCATGTATCCGTTCTTGTAAGGAATTATATTCGGGTTTGATGATCTGTCTCTATCTTCGGTTATCTTTCAAAATATTCCGAGGTCTCAACAAATTTTATTATTCAGGAAGCTTGGAACACTTGTCTCATCGTGGTTGAGTACGAAGGCTTGTTGAGGGAGAAGAATGATTACATCGACAGTCTTGAAAAGAAGAATGAGGCTTTGGAGGTTGATCGGACTTCTCTTATTCACCAAGTCGAGGCTATGAAGAAGGAAGCTCGTACTGCTGCTACTTCTTTAACTCATAAGGTACAATCCACCAAGAGGGTGATGGCTGAGAAGATCCATTACAGGCTGGATTCTATCGAGAAAATCGTCCGAGCTCGGGAGGATGGATTTGAAAAGACTATAAATCTCGGTCAAACCCAGGCAGTCTTCGGAGTACTTAATGCTCTATCTTCTCAAGGTGTAAATATCCCCGCTGATCTTCTGAAGCAAGTGGAGGAGGATGCCAAAGTACCTGAACAGGAAGCCAAGGATTATACTTTCCCTGTATTTGAGCATAATGCCTTTAGCTTTGATGTGTAGTGTTGTTTCTATTTTCTCTTTGTTTCAAGAACCTTTAAATAGTAGTTTTCGAAATAAAATTTTTGCATCAAAATTATCTATCTTTTCTTAAATTTTAAGAAAAGATTCTTCGAGTATTTTGTATGTTGGTCTTTTTCAAGAATTCCTTCAACAAAATACCGGATGTTCATGGGTAAAGCCGAAAATGTTCAGTAAGTTAAACCTCGACTGGTTTGACCTCTAATCCCTAGATCCTACTTTATCAGATCCTTAGATTCTTTGGGTATGAGTTTTTTTTTATGTTTTCCAACATAAGCGGGAATGTCCCGACTTTGCCTTAGAATCCCTTGGCCCTACTTTATCAGGCTCCGGAATCTTCAACTGCATTCGGTATAGAATGTGTTAAGAGGGATAGACTTTGTTATCGAATACGTTATCAAGGGATCGATTTCGTATGTTTTATTGTTTTTAGTGAAACGTGGTTAAGTTTAGTCGAGTCGTTGAGACTTCATTATTATAAAACCAAGATTAAATGTTTGTAGCTGAACCTTGTCAAAGGCTGCTTACGTACCCTTGGATGGGATCAAGCAACACGTAGTTCCGAGATTTTGTTAATTAACTCAGAGAATCCGAGATATCAACGATTTTTTTTTTTTTTTTTTGCTCTATAATCGGAGCCTTTTGAAATTTAGAATCTCCTTTCTGAAGGAAAGTTTGGCTTTTTTCTCCTTTAGGTCTTCTCGGAGGCAACGTCTTGCTTCGGCTTGACTTCCCCTTACCAAAAAATTCCGAGTGGAGTTGGAAATTAAAGGCATTGCTGATAGGTTGAAACCACTCCTTTCATTAGAAATAGCCAGGGGGTTCCGAGAATTATGTTGTAGAGAATTAGCTTTTCTATTACGTCGAAGTTAACGATCATGATTGTCCCTCCAACTGTTACTGGGAGTTGCACTGTTCCGAGAGTCGGAACACTTTCACCACTGAAGGCTGTTAGTGACTTAAGCCCTGGTTTGATCTTTGTCTCCTTTGACCATAGCTCTTGGAAAACATCAATTCTTATGACATTCGCCGCACTTCCGGTATGTACTAATATTCGGGGACCTTCGTAATCTCCAACTTGTAATTCTATCCCCAAAGGATCATTATGCGGGATTTCGACTCCTTCTAAGTCTTTGTGAGTAAAGACGAGCTCTTTTTTTAGAATTAACTTTAGCTTTGTTTGCTGCTTGATTTGCTCTTGTGTTTCCCTCGGGAGTTCAGAAATAACGTTTATCATTCTGCGACAGTATGAGGATCCTAATTGGGGAGATTCTTTTCTTCTTTGATGATTCTTCTTCAAGAGTCGCTCCTTTAACTTCGATTGGTATTTTTTGGTGAGGGTTTCTCTTAAGCTTGGCTGCTCAGGAACCTGTTCCAAGTATTTTTTTCAAAAGATACTCTGGTAGCTTACGGCATTCTTCTGTGCTATGTCCATAGGCGGTATGGTAACAACACCACGCTGGGGAGATTCTATCTCTTTTAGTCCTAGCTTTTTTCTTCTGTTCTAGATACTGATCTGGAAGTTCGACGGTTAGGAATGCAATTTTTGCTCTGCCTTTTTCTTTCTATTAGAACGTTTTATTGTAGTGCCGGCGAGGTTTTTTAAATCTTTTTCTTATTTCTTCATCTTCCGAAGTAATCTGATCGTTCTCGGATAACCGAGCTCTACTTTCGTCCGCCCTAAATTATACGCTTGCTCTGTAAAACGCATCTTCTATGGAGTAAGGCCGGTAAGCTGAAAGTTCTTCCCAAATCTTGTCTCATACCATGTTCCATTAATGAGAGCATCGATGGCTAGTTCGTCCGAGATATTTAACTGGAAGTACATTGTCTTGAATCTCTTCATGAAACTCTGGAGTGATTCGGTCGATGTTTCTTTTATGGAGTAAAGGTCGGAGATCGTTGCTGGTCGTTCGAGGTTAAAGATATATTTCTTTAGAAATTTCTGCCGCAGTTCGTTGAAACTTCTTATTGAATTATGAGGTAAGTTGGTTATCCAAGTTTGGGCGTTTCCTCGTAAACTTTCCGCAAAATATTGGCACTTCTTTTCTTCCTTCTTAGATGGGTGAATCCGAGCTTGCTTGATAGTGATCATAAATGTTTTTAGGAAAGTTCTCGGGTCTCCTACTCCATTGTAGGTTGGTAACTCCAGCTTCCCTTTTTCGAACAAAGCAGGTCCGAACTTGGTTTTCTCGGATGGGTTCTTATCTGTATTCTCGAATGCTTGGTTTAGGTGTGGGATGTTGGCCGGAGGATTCTGGAGCAAAACATTCATATCCCGAAGTTCACGGTGCAGTTCTGCTATTGAGTCACTTGTTATGGAAGTCGGCTCGTCATCTATTAACCTCCTGCTGATAATACTTTCTTAAATTCTCGTCGTGTCGTTCTGATTTTCCTCTATCTTTTCCGTACCTTGTTCCGCTTCATCTTATGATAGACAGTTTGCTGGAGGGCTGTTTATTGGCTCGCAATACTGATTACTTGCTTCCTTGTCCTCTGGAAGACCGTTTAAAGATTCTCCATGCCTTTGGTTTGTCTACCGAGTTGGTAATCCGGATTTTTGATCTAAAGCCTCGATGGGTGATTGATCCCATCGAGTTATCCGTGGTTTTTCGCGAGTAGTAGTTATCATTGGTGTTTCTTTTTCCGAGATCTCTGTTTTACTTACCAAAAGTCAAACCCCCCCTACCTGGCGCGCCAAATGTTGATATTGGGTTCAACTTCTAATTATTTATAATTAGAGGGGTTCGTTTTTGGAAAAGTATATAGTAAGAAAACAAAGAGAAACCTCGGAAAGAAAGACTTTTATTAATGATTTGTGTTACAAGGGTGTTAACTCGATATGCTGAGTTAACTTTATCAAAGAGAAGTATTACACCTAGGCGATCTAGTAATTCTTCTCCCCGATAGTGAATGAATATTATTAGTGAGGGTGTATGTATTTATATATCCTTAATAGTCGGTTTTGTAAGTCTATGGGCTAACCTCAGAAAAATAGATTATTTCCATTTGTGAGATTAGCATAATATAGTACTAATCTTAATGAAAATAACTAGATTAGCATTCATCTTCTATATTTACTAGAATAGCACTAATATGACATATTTGTCCTTATGACTAACTATATTAAATTATAAATCAAATATTTAAAACTAAAGAAAAAAATCATCCTAACTTAATTTTAATTTAAATAAAATATTTTAAATTTTTTAAAAAATCAAAAGTTTGGATAAAAATAGTTGGTCAAAAAAATTATGTAAAATCTTTTGAAAAATACTTTAAAATGAACACAAAATCTAAAAAATTGATAAAATTGAAAAAAAATCTCAAAATATAATAAATTTTTTAAAAAATATTAGATTCTATTTTTAAATAGAAATAATTTTTAACTTTTTAATCTTTAAATTGTTACAAAAATCTAAAAAAAAAAATTAAGGATAATTTTTTTTCACAAACTTTAACATTTGTTGAAAATGTTTTCAAATTTGAAGTAACTCTAAAAAATTTGAAGATATTATTTTAAAATTAAGATTTATTTATTGATGGATACATATTTGAATTTTTTATGATCGTGGTTTTTTTATAATCTTAGTCCATATAATTTACATTTTTTTCTTAATAATTTTGTTTTCAAAAATATTAAATTAATGTGGTACTCATTTTGTTATTTTTGTTATTATTTTCGTTATAAATTTTGAATTTAATACAAAAATGATTTTTTTTCCAAAATCAACTCCTAAAATCATGTTTCCATAAATATTCTGATTCAAAATAGACTTTTTGCAAATTATCCAATTTTTGGGGGTTTTTGTTAATTAGTGAAAATTATTAAATAAATCCGCAACACTAACAATAAGTATATAAATCTTAAACAAAGACAAATTTTGATTTAAATCTATAACATTACGTTAAATATCCATAACAATATAGGAAAATAGGAAAATCTACAACACTTTAGTGCTATTTTAGTAAGATGAAAAACTCATTTTGATGTGTTACAGATTTTAAAAGAACCACAGCATGTCTAATAAATCTAAAACACTTGACAAAAAAAATCTGCAGATTTTTTTCAAAACATGGAAAAAAATCCATAAAAAATGAAAAATCTGCAACAGATGGAAATAAAATGAGCAACTTCGCAAGCCACGTCATCAAAAAATAATTAAATCTTAAACATTATAGGAAAAATCTGCAACAAAGAAATAAATCTATAACACTACAGTGTTATTTTAGTAAGTTCGAAAGTACAATTTTACTTGTTGCGGATTTAAAACAATCTGCAACACATGAAATAAATCTACAACATATGAAAATAAATCTGGAAAAATAAATCTGCAAATTAGAAAACAATCTGCCAAACAAATAAATTTGCAACAAAGAAATCCAGATTTATTTGAAAAACTTGCGGATTTATTTTGGACTTTTTCGTAAATAAGTCAAAAATTTGCTGATGTGGAAAAAGAAAATTAATGGCATTTATGTAATATATTTTTTCCTACCAAAGACAAATAGGGGTATTTTAGACCCAAATTTTCAGTTTCTAATCACCCTCTACATAAGTGCTACTCTAGTAATTTCTCCATTTATTAATGCTAAATTAACTCATCTCCCATTTCCAAGACTAGGGAATCTGTGATAAGATTTGATCTTATACTGTCTAAGCTTTAGACTTCGGCCTAGGACGATGTTGTTTATACCCCCGCTTCGGACACTAAATTCGATCATTCTTCACCAAGGTATCCCTCGGTCATCTGAGCCGAAGGTTAATATTCTTGTTGTCGGGACTTATAACCTAATAAGTTATCAGAGAAGAGCTCGGTAGGGACCGAACTCCAATTATTGTCAAACTATCGATAAGGGGTAGAACCCCACCATCAACACCAAGAATCCTAAATCTTCCTTCTCTTTCTCGTTACTTTGCTAGGATGTCGCCTGACAAGCAAAACTCTCTCGGTTCAGACTCCGAAACCGACTCTACTTCGTCTTCATCTAGATCCAGCGAATCTTACCAGAAGACTTCCGAAGATCATCAATCCAACAATTCTTTGATCAATATCGAAGATATCTATTCCGCGGAAAAGAACAACGAAATCCCAGATCTATCAATCCTGGCCAACTCCCCAATCAAGAGTAACAGCTCGGAAAAAATTTCCGACCAAATGACAACGGGAGGAGAAGAATTCTCAGAAGACTTTGGAGATTCCTCCTTCAAGGAAAATGATATCGGAATTCTTCGATCTTTTGCTTCAAATCCAAAAGATCTCGACACTCTGGTCCCAGAAATTGGTGACAGACCTTGGAATCCTCCAGAAGGGTTCATGTGTTTATATCTTCTCTTCTTTACTGAAGCTCGTCTTTGGTTTCCGATTCCCTTTCTAATGGTGGAGTTCTGCATACGCCTAAAAATTGCTTTTACTCAACTGGGACCTGGCGCTATTAAACACATGGTTACCTTCCTAATTCAAGCTGGAAGAGCTAACGTCGTTGTCCTATGCTGGAAATGCACCGAGCTTGCCAAGGTCGTGGACAACCGAGACGGTAAAACTTGGTATACTATGGTGTAAAATGCCAGTAACCTAGGTATTGGATTTACTTCCAATTCCAAAGGCTGGCGCACTAACTTCTTCTTCGTTTAAATCAACAAAGCCTCCATTTTTTATCCTAGTGCTGAGGTGGTTAGGGCATGGTCAGTTGATGCTTCGACAGTTATAAAACCGATCGTTTTCAAAGAACTTACCCCAATTTTCAAAGAAGAAACGGATCAGATCTACGCCCTTAGAGCAGGTACAACGGTGATATTTACACGGTTTCATAGACACAAAATTAATTAAATAATATGCGGGTCCCATAAATAGTTAAGATCCGCTTCTTAAAGTTCTTAGTTAAGAACCGAGTTCATAATTGTTCTGCACACGTGACAAACGCGTATTCGGTCGGAATTTTTTTTTTTTTTTCTTAAACCAAAATATGCGGGCCCCACAAAAAAAATAATAAAAAACTATTAAGAACTTTTTTGATGAACCTCACCGTTGTACCTGCTCTTAGTCCATTGATTTTTCCGAAGATTCCCACAGATTTTACTGAACTAACTCGGCAACGCTCAGGTACCTCTTTATTCTTTCTTTTTTTAGTTTTAATCTTCGCTTGCTATTATTTATATTCATCGTTGATACCTCTTTCTAGGTCACGAAATCTCCGAAATCGAATGCCCGATGGAAAGATGGCCTTCGGATTAATCCAATAAACTGCATATCCGAGCTCCTCCTAAGAAGTCAAAGTTTAAGAAAATGCCGAGGAATGACATTGGTTCTTCCTACCCTGGTACTTCTCAGGCTGCATCTTCGGAGAAAAACACAGAAAAGCTATCGCTGCATATCAATCTCCGAAAACCAAATCTTTAAAAAAAAGAGCAGCTCCTTCAATTATTGGAACTCCTCTATCAAAGAGACAAAAATTTCAATTTGAAGCCGAAGACGCCCCATTCAATTTTGATTTCAATTCATCTCAACTTCTCTCGAAAGACGAAGAAAAAAACGTTGAACTGTTCTGGAAGATGGCCGGCTGTGAATCCCTAAACCCAAAGGGTGACTTTGCCGTGAAAGAGCATATATATGTTCTTGCCAGAAGTTTTGTTCGGGTTTGACAGTCTATCTCTATTCTTGTTACTCTTTAACTTTATCTAAATCTTTACCAAACTCCTTCCCTTTTCAGGAAGCCCGAAACACTTGCATTATTGTTGGTGAATATGAGTGCTTACTGAGAGACACCAGAAAATTTATCAACAAACTCGAAAAGAAGAACGAGACATTGGAGGTTGATCGAACTTCTCTTCCTCATCAAGCTGAGGCAATGAAAAAGGAAGCACGGATTGCTGGTGCTTCTTTAGCTCAAAAGGTAAAATCCACAAAAAGAGCGATGGCCGAAAAAATCTAAAGTAGGCTGAATTCTATCCAGACAACTGCCCAAACCCGAAAAGACTGACTAGTAAAAACCATGAACCTCGGTGAATCCCAGGCAGTCTTCGGGGTACTCAAAGATCTTTCTTCTCAGGGTGTGAATATTCCCGCGGATATATTGAAGCAAGTGGAAGAGGATGCGAGAATAGCCGAACAAGAAATGAAAGAATACAAGTTCGCCGAATTTGAACCTAATGCCTTTCATTTTGATGTTCGATCTTCGTTTTGTTGTAGTATTTTTTTATGTATATTTTTATTTTTGGAAATGTTTAAGACTTTTTGAATGACAAACCTCGAGATTCTCCGAGATTTCATTTCTTATGCCTTTTGCTTAAATAATCTATCTTTCCATGAATTTATATTTAAAACTCAGAAAAGATTCTTCGAGTAATCTGTATGTTGGTCTTTTTAAAAAAGTTCATTCAACAGATTACCGGATATTCATGGGCAAAGCCGAAATTTTTTTTTGTTCAGTGAGTAAATCCTGACTGTTGACCTCTAATCCTAAGATCCTACTTTATCAGATCTTTAGATTCTTTGTGTACGAGTATTTTATGTTTATTATAAACATAAGCGGGAATGACCCAACTTTGCCTTACAATCTCTTGGTCCTACTTTATCAGGCTCCGAAATTTCAAGCTGCATTCGGTAAAGAATGTGTAAAGGGATGACCCCTATCATCGAGTACTTGATCAAGGAACTGATTGTTTAATTGTGTGAATCGTGGTTAAATATAGTTGATTCGTAAGAACTTCATCACTATAAAACCAAAATTTAGTGTTTGTAGCTGAACCTCGTGAAAGGCTGCCTACGTACCCTCGTGAAAAGCTGCCTACGTACCCACGGAAAGGATCAAGCCACACGTAATTCCGACGTTTGAATATTTGTTGACTATCTCGGATAATCTGAGATATCAACGTTTTTTTTTTCTCTACATTCGGAGCCTTTTAAGTCTTAGTGTCTCGTTTCTGAGGGAAATGTTGACTTCCTCATCTTCTTCTGGACTTCCTTTGAGGCAGCTCCTCGCCTCGGCTTGATTTCCTTTTACCGAGAAGATTCCATGTGGAGTCGGAAATTTAAGGCATTGATGATACGTAGAAACCACTCCTTTCATTAAAAATAGCCAGGGGGTTCCGTGTATTATATTGTAAAGAATCGATTGTTCTATTATATCGAACTTGAAGATTCTAATTGTTCCTCCAACTTTTATTGGGAGTTCTACTGTTCCGAGTGTTGGAACACTTTCGCCGTTAAATGCTGTCAAAGCCTTAAGTCATGGCTTGATCTTTGTTTCTTTCGACCACAATCTTTGAAAGACATTGATGCACATTAAGTTCGCCGAGCTTCCGGTATCCACTAATATTTGGGGAACTTGGTAATCTCCAACTTGTAGTTCAACTACTAACGGATCATTATGGGAATCTCGATTCCTTCTAAGGCCTCAGGGGTAAAGAAGAGTTCATTTTGTAAAGTCAACTTCGGAGAAGTTAACTCTGTTTGATACCTGATTTGTTCTTGCGCCTCTGCGGGGAATTATGAAATAACATTTATCCTCCTTCGTTGAGATAAGGAATCTAGCTGAGGAATTAGTTCTTTCGTTCAAAGTTATTTTTCGAATTCGAAATTCGTCCCTTTATTCCTGCTAGATACCTTTTCATGGGAGTTTTCTCTAGGCTAGGTTTTTCAGAAATCTGCTTTAAGTAATTCTTCAAAAGATACTCCGGTAAACTACGACATTCTTCGGTATTGTGTCCGTAAGCAGTATGGTAATCACACCATGCCAGAGGGGCTCCTTCCTTTCTAGTTATGGCCTTCATCCTATCCTTCTTACGTTGTTCCAATTTATGATCTTGAAGCTCGGCGGTTAGGAATGCAACTCCTGCTATGGCTTTCTCCTTCCGTTCGGATGCTCTATCGTAATGCCGGCGAGGTTCCTTATACTTCGGCTTTACTTCTTTTTCCTTAGAAGCATCTTTATAATTTTTGGACGATCGAGCTCTACTTTTGTCTGCTCTAATGTATATACTTGCTCTATAGAATGCATCTTCTATGACTGTGGTCGGTACGCCGAAAGCTCTTCCAAAAATCTTGTTTCATACCAAATTCCGCTAGTTAATGCATCAATGGCTAATTCGTCCGAGATATCTAGATGAAAATACATTGCCTTAAATCTCTTCATGGAGCTCTGAAGTGGTTCAGTTGATGTTTGTTTTATAGAATAAAGATCGGAGATCATTGCTGGACGTTCAAGATTGAATATGTATTTTTTCAGGAATTTCTGTCGTAGCTCGTCAAAACTTCTAATTCAATTAGGTGGAAGGTTGGTTATCCAGGTTTGAGCGTTTCCGCGCAAACTTTCCATGAAATATTGACATTGCTTCTCCTCCTTTTTAGATGAATGGATCTTAGCTTGATTGATTTTGATCATGAATGCTTTAAGAAAAGCTTTTGGATCTCCCATTCCATTGTAAGTTGGGAATTCTAACTTCCCTTCTCTAAGTGAGTAAGGTCCGGCAATTGTTTTCCCAGATGAGTCTTCGTCCGTGTTTTTGAATGCCTGATTAACATGTGGGATAACGATAGAAAATTTTTGAAGCAAGGTTTTCATGTCCCGAAGTTCACGATGCAATTATGCTATTGAATTATCCGTTTTTGAGACCGGATCTCCACCTGTTGACCTTGCGCCGCAAATCCTTTCTCGGCTTCTTCGTATCAGGCTCTGGTCCTCTTCTATTTCTTATGAGTTATATAATGTATCTCGTATCTCGTCCCTCCCCTCTTGGTGATAGACAGTTATTCGAGAACTTATTCATCTGTTCGTGGTCTTGGATACATCGCTTGAAGACTCTTTTTGCTCTTGGTTCATCTGCTGAGTTTGTATCCCGAACTCTGGGATAGCAGTTCTGATGGGTTGTTGGTCCCAACGAGTTATTTTTGGTTTTAGTTCTTCCGAGAAAATTGCGATTTGATCAATTAAGCTTCGTTTAACCCGTTGTTGATGGCTAAATTGTTCTGTCAACCAGTACTCGCGTTGTTAATGTGTTCTTACTAATGTTCTCTCGTTTCCTGTTTTGGGGGTTGCTACTCCTACCTCGCTGGGAGTTCGATTTACTGCCGAGTGTTCCTGCCCGTTATTCGAAGATGGCGTTGTCGAAGGTCGTTCGCCTAATCGAGGGGTAGGTTGAGGTGTTGTTGATATCATTAGTCGTTCCTGAGAATTCTGACTTTCTGGTATTTTCACCTCGATTGTTTGATTGATCGGGGTCACGAATCCTTGGTCGCCGAGTTGGCTTGGCGTTGTTTGTGGATAGTTCAATTCTCGGATTATGGGATTGTGATTTTCGAACAAAGCTCTTGCTGACTCTCTGGTCCTACGAAGATTATACTAAACTCTTGTGTCCTCTTCTCGATCACTTACTTCGGTGATCACTCCATTTATTCATTCCTCCGAAGTGGTTGTTGGGTGCCCACCAGCTTGGTTTTCTCGAGGCTCTTTTCTATCTTTACTTCAAAACGGTAAAGGCACCCCCTACCTGCCGCGCCAAATGTTGAGACTGGGTTCAACTTCTAATTATTTATAATTAGAGGGGTTCGTTTTTGGAGAAAGTTTAAGTAAAAAACAAAAAGGAATCCTCGGAAAAATAAACTTTTATTGATTATTGCGGTTTACAAGATTGTTAACTCGGAATGCCGAGTTAACTTTATCAAAGAGAAGCATTAAACCTATGTTATCTAGTAATTCTTCTCCCCGATTCTGAATGATCTTCTTCAGTGAAGGGGGTGTGTATTTATATATCCTAGTAATCGGTTATCTAAACCCATGGGCTAACCTCGGAAAAATGGAAAAATTCCATTTTTCCAAGATAAGGGAATATGTGATAAGATTTGATCTTAGACTTAGACTTCGGCTGGGGACGAAGTAGTTTACACCCCCTCTTCGGACACTAAAATCCGATCGTTCTTCACCGAGGTATCCCTCGGTCATCTGGACCGAGGGTTTTAATCCTATTGAAGGGACTTATAACCCGACGAATCATCAGAGAAATATCTGCAGGGACCGAACTTCGATTATCGCCAAACTATTGATTAGGGGTGGTAACCCCACCATCAACATATTTATCTTTAGAGCTCTCTAGAACTTTTAGGATTTCTTATAAAGAACCTCTTAATGTAATATTCAGTTGTGGATTTTAATTAAGAAAGAGATTTTCAAAGAGCTTTGTTAAAGCCGTAAGAGGTGGGCTCTCAAATACCTAGCTTCCGCTTCATCACAAATTATCCTTAGGATTTTTTCGTCATCCAATGAGAGTCAGCTTGTTCTTGTCAATCAGCTCTGTTGTGTTCAATTTATGGGATCTTATTCTCACTCTTTGTTGGTCCTCTTGTGCTTGAGCCACTGCCTTTCCCTTCTCATGTGTGAACCTTCATTTTTATTCTGGTCCTCTCGCTCTGCTTCTTCTATGCCCTTTTCGTTATCTCAGAGGTTGTATTACTGTTTTTCGTTTGTTCCTCTATGTAGCGCTGTTATGTTCTTCTCCCACCTCTCAAAACTGGTTTGTAAGTTGTGTGAGGTGATCTTGAGTGCTGCGATAGTGGGTGGTTGCACTTTGCTTGCAGAATGTTCATCGGAAGTTGCATGGAACGGGCAAGTTACCTAGTCGTGAAAAAAATAACATGCTTCAAGACACAGTGTTTTATTCTCATATATATTTATCCTAGGCCTGGGTCAAAAAACTGGAATCAAAGAACTGACCGGAACTAGGCAAAAATAGTCGTGTGTTTCATATCATTTATTGAGTTTTTTTTTTTTTTTTTTTTTTAAGTAAAAACCTATATTAATATCATTATAATATATTTAAATAACACCTTTATAAATCATGCGTATTGTCTAAATAATGGTTTCGTTTGTACACCTTTATAAATAACATGGGTTGTATATGAATGTGCTTTGGTTTCAAAATGAGATATGGAGGTTTAGATTCTTCCACAAATAAGTATTTAGAAGATATTATAATCTCTTACACCTAATTTACGATATGTTTATACGTCTCTTCAAATATTAAGCACTGATTTGAGAATCTAAATAAGAGTATGCAGAATATATAGTATTTGAATGTAAAATTTACTTTCTTACACTAATTATCCGTGCGGTTGCACGCAGAAATCTGTAGTTTCGTTTTATCTCTTTATTCTATAACAGGGGAATGAATATGAAGACGAAAAAAAAAAAAAAAACAATTTAGTCGATTGAAAAAAAAAAGTAAATAAATGACCACGCCTACTTTGTGTCTGAGAGGCCCAGTCTGTTAAGGCCTATTATGAGTTTGATATGCAGCCCATTCGTAATTATATCATCGATGAAAATGACATGTTTACCGCCAAAATATCTGACCAAGAACTTCTTATCTTTTAGGGTTTCGTTTCAGAGGCACGAACTTCGCAGAGGTATGGATCTCGATTCTCATTCCTTCTTTTTCGATTTACATATGTCTGTGTGTCTCTCAAGTCGATTGTGTTCGATGTTTAGTTTTTCATAGCGAATTCACAATTGATCGTGATTTTTTTTTTGGTTAGGAATTTTCGAAATCTGAAGTATTTTTGTAGAGATGGATCCTATTATCAAAAGTCATCCCAACCCTCCCTTCCCAGAAATTCTATACGAGGTGGTGAATGATCCATCAACGGATTCAATAATATCGTGGCAAAAGCGAAAAAAGTTTCATCGTTTGGAACGAATCTGAGTTTTGCAGAGATTTTCTTTGGAAATACTTTCGACTGAGGGGGTTTTCATCATTTATCATCTTTTGTGATCGCTTTAGCATTAGAAAAGTTGAAGAATCTGATCAAGTAGTGGAATTCGCAAACGATTCTCTTGTGAGAGGTAAACCTGAGCTCGCCAAGACGCAAAACTTTGAGAGGACGACACCACCAGGAATACTGGATGCGATGGAGAGAATGAAGAAGAGGGTTTTGGAGAAGAAGGAGAAGAAGGAGAAGATGAAGAAGAAGAAGAAGAAGAATGAGCAGGTTCAGGTGGTTTAGGGATTTGATAAATCAACCAGAATCTTTCATCTTATGAATAAATCTCCGTGTTGTCGTTTGTCTTTTGTTTCAGTTTGAGTTATTTTCTTTGTAATGGAATTTGAGAATTTTTCTCAAAACAGAACTGCTTTAGCTTTATGTTTGATCTAATATTAGAACTTTATGCTTTGACCTATAAGATGATTATGCTCTTTGAGATAGCTTTTGTTAATTCTTCTGTGTATCTCCTTTGTATGGTTGTTCCACTCTGGATATTGTCTAGATGTTTCATTCCAGGTTTTGGTTCGATATTATTACTTCATTAAAAGATGACGATTATATTTGTTAGTGGAAATATATATTTTATATTTCTTTCTATTGTGGTAAATTATGAATAATTTAGAAGTCTCTTTGTTTATAAATTTCCTTGTAATTTTTTTTTTTATTCAATACATGATAATTCGGGTATCCAAAAACTCTAAGAGATCAACGGATCTTTGCCTCATTTCTGGGTGCTATTTTCACGCCTCTCTAACCGCTTGTTATTAATGCCTTCACAACACTTGAAACCTGGCAAATCCTTACCAGAAAACCTTGAGGACTTTAACTTTTTTTTTAAAAGCCTTTAAAGCCCAATTTTTTTTCGGTCTTTGTTGCTGTATTTTTTCTAACACCATAGGTTTTGGAATTTATTCAACACCAACATTTTTTTTTTTTTTTTTTTTTTCTTTTCTTTCCTTAGAACAACTTTAAACTCTTTTCACCTCTATATTTGTTTTAAAATCTTAAAATTTCAATTGATTAATATTTATATTTTTAATTATGTTCTTTTAAGATCCATTTTCAATATATTTTTTAAAAAAAATTTGATGATGTATATATTTTTATTGTAAAATAAATATTTAACTAGATTTTGGTCCGTGCGCGCACGGGTGGTTTTTTTCCATAATTATTTTTTAGCGGCTGTGATAAATTTAGATGTATTAGTTTAAAAATAATAAGTTATGTGTAGATAATGGTGGAAAATGTTTAGAAAGTAAGGTATTATGAATTTGGTGTTTTTGTAGTATTTGGTGTTTGAACTATCGTATAATGCGATGACATTGAGTAAATTAACTTATTTGACCGTGACAAATAGTGGTAGATATGAAAAAACAATAATTCATATTGAATGAAAAGTTTGTGAATTTGAAAGATAGGAAAAAGAAAAACGAAATCGAAAGTAAGATAGAAAAGAAGATGTTAATTTTACATCATTAATGAAAAATGTGTAGTAAAATAAAGAAATCTCATGTCTTTGAATTTACATCATTATGTTAATAATTTTGAAAAAAAAGAATTGTGAATCCAAAATTGACTTTGAAGGCATTAAAACCCGTTGTTCTCTGACCCGTTTTTAAGGGTATAGCTCGGTTAATGATTTTTAATACCCTAAGTACCTTCAACCGATATTTATCTCATATCATCCGACTTTTTATCCGTAATGAACATGTAATTTAAAGTTCCTTTTCATAGTTTAAAGGAATTTAGTGTTTTTTTTGTATGGGATAATTACTCGAGTAGTCCCAAAATGAACCATATAATTATAATCTTTTTATTACACCAAAATATTTCAGGTTTGTTGTACTCCTAAAGTCTCTAATAATAAAAATCAATCCAATAAAACTTTCAAAAAATGCTTCAGTATTTAAAATTATCTCTTGGATTTAAACCTCAATTTCATCCATCATTTAAGAACATCTGCAACACAATCCTCACTACAAAATATAGACGTGAACAAAAACAACCATTCTAAACCATTTTGTTTTTGTTACTTTAAATATCATTAGCACAATGACTATGCTTCTCTTGGATGATTTATCAGCTATCCAACAGCTAGGAAAAAAAAATCTGAAAAAATGATTTAATCGAATATATGATCATAGGAAAAAAATCAATATGAATAATAAAGTTATGATGACCATGGAGAGATGGGATACAAAGAAAGACATAGAAACAAATCTTATAAAAGAAAAAAAAAAGTAAATGATTTCAATCTGCAAGAACTAAAGAAACAATCTCGTAGATCCGTTTCTTTGTACCAATAGACAAAACTAAATACAAAATGCATAAAGAAAGTGAGAATAAGGAACATGGATTAGGGATTATGTAATATTTTGAACCAATAACAGAACGAAAGAACCTTCAATATGTGTAAAAGTTTTGATGGACAAAACAAAAGAAAAGAAAAGAAAAAAAAAAAAATTAGAACAAATGTATCGAATAGCTAAAGAATAATGATGTTTTAATTTTTTGGTGTTGTGGAGGAAAATATGAAGAAGATTCTCAACATAACTCTGGATATATAAAGGAATATTGGATTGGTGGAAAAATGAGGGTAAGTTAGTCGGTCAGTATTTAGGAAAATATTTAGGAAAAATTAGATTTAATTTTATATACTTTCATAATTGTGATGCGAAAATATAGGAGAGGTTATAAATTATGATATTTTAAAAATAAAATTAAATGTTAATTCCTTGAAAATAAAATTTAAAATCTAATATTTTAAAATAAATGGATTGTGGATGTATATTGCAACCAAATATATAGAGTGTTGAAAATTGAAAAAAGAAAGAAAAAGGTAACTAACTTGACGTGGATGTATATACATTAATTTATGTCTTCTCTCAAAACCAAAATCAAGAATTATTGTTTAGACCCCTACTAAATAATAAACCGACCCATCACGATAACATGTGCTCGTGTTATGTTTTTTGTTTTTTTGTTTTTTAAAGTGAACGGTTTAGATTAGAAGCAATTAAATTTAACGGCTGTGATTTTAAATAATGAAAGATCCGCGTTTTTTTTGTTCATGGGCGGGTCATACCCGCTCGGTTTGGTTTTAGATCGAAAATTATAATTAACTTTGCATTTTGATAATTAACTATTAATACAAAAATACCCTTATTAATTGCCTTATAAAAATCATAATGACATTGGTATTTGGTGTAATTTTATTTAAGGATAAATGTATTTTCTTAATTGTACTTCATTTTTAATAGTATTAAGATTTATCAATAAAATTATCATTTATTAATAATTAATCTTTTACAAGAACATAAAATTTTTAATTTTTCTTTCATATTATAGAAAGAAATAAATAAAAAATAACACTTAAACCTTTCAAAGTTTTTATTACCGATTAAATTTCTAAAACTTTTAAAAGTGAAAGTCACAGTTCCAACCAAATTCTCTATAATCAAATATCTAAAACGAAAGCCTAAAATAAAAGTCCTTTCCAATCGGTCCCTTGATAAAAGAAAGAAAGATAATATATATAGTTGTTGAATTAGATTAGATATATACCAAATTCAATTTAAAAAAAAATTTCATGGTGAACAACAATGATATTTTTTTTTTATGAAAATGATTATTACCTTTGTTCAAAAACGCGGCCGCCTAGCCGTTTCGGCGGGCGAAAAATCGCAAATCAGAGAGTCACTGTGGCGAGTTGCTCCAAATCGTCGGTCGAAATCGTTGACCGATTGTCAACCGACAAATTCCGTGTAATAAAAAGTAAAAATTCATGCTAAATCGAGAAAATTGGATGGAAAAGGAAAAGGAGGCGGCTCTACATCTATTTTGCAGAAAGAAGAAGACAAAGACATTTTTGTCATTCGATAATTAATTAAAGAAAATACAGAAAAATAAAATTAAATGATCCCATTAAAATTCGAATCCATGACCTCCGCAAAACTACTGAACCACAAGAATTGATTAAACCTTACAACCATTTACCACATTACTACTGTATATATTTATATATACGTGTATTAAGATAAAATTACACATTTGTGATTAAAAATATACATTGGCTACTATTATTTATTATTCATTTCTACTTAAAAAAACATAAACTTATTAAAAAAAAAAGTTTTTTAAAAAAACCCTTAAAACTAGACCTCGATTAATCCCCACTTAATCCTCGATTTTTTGGTTAGACGTTAAGTCCATCCAGACCGCCCGACTAGCGTCTAGCGATTTTTCAAACCTTGATTATAACATTCAGTTTAATGAAACTCATTAAATATTCATGTATTATTTTCTAAAGTATAATACCATTTAACCAAAATTAAATAAATCTATACATATAATATCATTCTTTAGAATTAGTAAGTATTGCATTTGAAAAGGAAAAACTGTCATGACGCGCTATGTGTAGCACAAGTTTTATCATAGAAGATTTATATCCTTAAAAGATAGAAATATAAGAAAATTACCATTAGAGATATTGGCATATTCAAATATCAAAGATATGTTTGAGATTATTGTTTGAGTTGAGTTCATTATTTATAAATAGTTTTCTTCCCATATATTATTGAATTTTAAATTACTCGATTTTTTTTATATGAAATGACTCAAAACAAGTGAAACAATTTCCAAAAACAACTTAACATAACACTTTTAGATGAAATATAAGAGTTCCGGAAAACTTAAGACAAACGTAGTAATGTTTAAGAAAATAAAAATTCTAGTATTAAACGTGTTTAGAGAACTTGATCACGAGTTCAAGGCAGTTGGCCATCCAATTAAGTTTTCCTACAGTCTTTTATTGACTATACTTTCTTTTTTTTGTTAAAGCATTGGTACTGTATGTGAAAAGCAGATATCTATAGTCTATACATTGTGATATAAATAAACCGCTCATAATACAGTTTTATCCCTAGTGCTAGCTATTGAAAAAAATAATTAACATAGCATAGGCATAAAACGCTATGTAAATTGTCAGATCTACTATGATGGACGAAGATAAAACATTTGCTAAACCGCTATATTATCCTATTATAATGTTTTACGGAAATTATATATGTGACATTTTTTTGTAGTGGTTATTACATAAATTATACTAGTTTTCTTTGTTATATCATACAGTTTCTCAAATATGAATATGTTTTTAAGTAGTCAGAATTCTATGAACATCTTCCAAATCTTGTATTGCGTTCGATATTGACTTTACAATTTAATTAACCATCGAAATTTAAAAATGTCTTACAAATTAAGACGTATGTTTTTTAACTATCATGCAATAATCTATGCACATGGAGACAAAAATTAAAAATAGTTAGTAAAAATGAAATCACCATTCTTGTAAAAAGAATTAAATTATTAGATAAAGATTAGATACCGACCATCATCAACAAAAGGGTTATTATTTTATTGAAATCTAGTGCAAAAACGGCTTGTAGAACAAAATGTTCTACTGCCTTTCACTTTCAAATTCAAATAGGAAGGCCAAAGTTTAAAAGGCGGCGGCGGCATTGGCAACTAGCTCTTGTGATCGCACATGAATTTTATATTCTATATCAGGTGAACGATAAAAAGATGAGCAAGTAGATTAGAGTTAGATGAAAGGGCACTCTCAAGTACACGCAATTTGTGTAGCTTTCGTTCCGATCTCAACTTGATTAATCCCCTCCCAAAACTAATGCGTGGGTTTCGTAAACGATAAAACTCAATTACTTTTTTATTGAGTTTTAACGGACAATGAAAACTATAAGACCTTAAAAAACGAGAACTGCGAAAAACAGTGAATGAATTGTAAATAACAAGATCATTAAAGATACAAAGTCGGAATCAAGATTTGATCTCTATCTTTAACCCAAAATATCATCGGCAGTGAGACAAATAAACAGTGATACTCGAATCCTAAGATAAAACCGACAACGTATTGATTTCGCTATCACTCGAAAAACAATACCAACGAACGAAAAATCTACGATACTCTCAGAAACTTAATCTCATGAAAGAGACTTGCTGGACCCTTTGTGTGTTTTAATTGATTATCTCCTTAAACTCCCATCAGAATAAGGAGACATAACTTTCTTATATAGCCAAAACTTGTAACATTGAAGAATCAACTTAATGACAAAAATTATTAGAATTGACTCTCACAATTAATGAATTTTTTAACGTTACAAGTTTTAATGAAAAGAGAATATTTGTTGACTAAATCAACACCATATTCAAAAGCTATAAAGTCTAAGCTTATAATATATCATCATATTATGACTTCAATGAGACCATAGCCCATTGTATTTCTCATTCACATTTACACTTGATTTTATAAAGCCAAATTGCTTTATTACAAAATTAAGTTCCAACATAAACTATATTTTATTATTGGTTGGGTTCGGGATTTAGTTGACAAGGGAAATTGTCTTTCTTCTCGGTTTGATTGTATGCCTTGGGTAGAGAAGGAGTAGAGCTAGGCCTAAGTAGAGCATTGGTATGTTTCATGCTTGTTGGTTCCGTGTCGCACACAAGATTTGATTTTTGTTGACTCTTGATTTACCGATGTGACTTTTACTTCGAGCTGGATCTTGCGATATGGTAAGAGTCGGAAATCTCATTACAAGCGAATCGATTCGGAAGATTTTTCCTCAAACATGCGAGGTGACGAAATGATTGATAACAAGGGTTTTAGCATGTCGTTATCCGCTAAATCCTATTAGTCAAAAATATTTGTAATGATCCTATAATTATCCAAATTCCAATTTATAGCAAATAGAATAGGGTAAATATGGAATATCGATTCACGATGAGGACGAAAGGAAGCTAATTCATAGTACTAGAGATTCGGCTAAAGCTAGGTTAATCGTTTATTAATGATTTAGCTAATCTACTATGCATAAAGATAAACTAGATAATAATACTAAGACAAAATGCAAAGACAATATGTAAATATGGATTAATGCAAGTAATTAAAGAGGTGGGCAAGGATGACCAAGACTAAAATTGGGAATCTATGTCTTAATTAGGCTCCTTGATTGAACAATCTAAATTATTTGAGATCAATAATGGCATAACCAATTCTTGATTAGCGACAATGGTTTATCTAGTGCGTCAAAGACTTGGCGAGACTTTCGCGAGCCAAATAGAATTGCCACTAGTCATTTAGAACCATCTCAAATTGAGTACAAGAGGTATATCGAGACTTTCGTGAGCTAAACAACATCTTGCACATAAGCGATGAAAGAATTTCATCAAACACCTGGAATGCATGAAAGCCCTATGATTGAATCTAGGGGTAATTACTTCGTATATCAACTTATTAAACCATTCAAATGATAGATAACATATAATTTAGCCTAGAACAAGAGAAACCCAAGCCTAATCATCCTCATCCTCAACCATTTATTAAAGTTTATCTCTTGGACATAAATCCATAGAGATAAAGAGAAGAGAAAGTATAATAAAGATGCAATAGACTAAATAACATAGCAAGATTAACCAAGCAAAATAAGATAGGAGAGCAAAAGCTCTTTAGAGCAACAAGAAACCTAAAAATCTACATTGTGGCAAACCTTTTTGAACCCTAATACATAAGGATGCATTTATACTAAGTAGGAGAAGTTGCAAGGACAAAATGGTCATTAAACAATTTTTGGGGAAGAATCTGGGTTCATGCCGGCGCCACGAATTTGGTTTCGGGTTGTAGGAATTACCTGCTTCGTTTCTGCCTACTTAGCTTCATTTCCTGCCGGCAGCAAGAATTGCGTTGACCTCCCAGCGTTGACTTTCCTTACTTCTTCAACTTAAATCTTCCATAACTTCATTTTTACAAGGCCGAATCAAGAGCCGTTTTGACCAGCGTTCACATTTCGCTATGCTCTTCCATTTAGGCACACTTTTAAGTACTAGACCCAAATATCGTTTGTGCCTTCGGCATGGCTGTGCTTTGTAGTTTTGTGTTGTCCCGACTTCTTCCACTCGCCTTCTTATGTGCTTCCTTGATCCTGGTTGGTTCCGCTAAGCTTCTTTAGCTATTTCCTCATACGCGACCTAAAGATAGCAAAAAACACCGGATGCAATAAAAATGTACAAAAACCTAACTTAGATGCAAGGAAACACTATTTATGTAAAAATGCGGGTATTTACATAATAAAATGATACTTTAAGCCTTAAAAACGTATGAAATAGAGGCTTAATAATCGTTAAATTTGGGACTCATCAATGATCATTTGTTTGTTTAAATGGCGTGAGGCGTCGTTTACAAGGGATCAAAATTTAGCACATGTGGACAGGGTCGTTAGGTTTAGTTCGAGCTGTTCTTCCTATGTTTAGTTCTCTATTTTTGGGTCGAAATCCCTCCCCCTTTACAGTAAGTGAGCTATGCATTTATAGTAATGTGGTCTGGTCTTAGCCACTGGTCGTCCTAGTCCTGCTTTGCCGCCCATGATGTGATGCTCGTATTGTCCGAAAAGTCGTGATGTGATGGCCCATCACTTCGTGTTTTGTCTCTCAAATGTCGGACTTGTTCTGCCTCAGTCTTGATTTCCAAGGCTCCTGTTGCGTTAAGTGCGAGGCCTAACATCTTTGTGGCCTTTCTGATCATGGGCCGACTTGCTCTCCGGGTTGTGGCCTCCTACGATTTGGGCCTAAGGGGTGTGCAAAATCCACCCCCAACAGTTACTCCCCCCCCCCCCGGGTCCGATGACATGTTTTCTTGTCATTGGATCTCGTTGCATTGACCAAAATTGTAGGACGCGACCGCTTCCACCACTAAATTTATGACGTGTTGCTTTCTGGTTTGCCCTCGAAACAGTTCTGCGGAGATTCAAGGCATCTCTTCTTAAAATGACATGATATTTCAGCTCTTAGGGTTATGATTACCCACGTTGCATCGACTTTCCCCCTTGTCTTTATAAATACGAAAGCGTCCGAGGGAGGTTTTTTTATTCGACATATCCTTTTTCGCTAGACTATCCATGGTCTGCGCCCGCCGGGTATATAACGGGCTTTATTCTTTGATTTTGAGGTTGGTGACGGAGTTCTGCGCACACCATGATATAGCGGTCTCCCAGCTGACCCCGGCGTTCGTTCGGTATATCGTCAGTGTGATCATGCTTGTTTCCAAGAATGGGATCGGGATTTCTCATCACTTTCTCGACAACATGTTTAGCTTGAGTAGGAATACTTTTGGGCCGAGTGGCACGTTTTATGTCTCGGCGAGATCCGGTAAGAAAATACTTATTGGTGAACCGTCAAATGTGTCCTACTGGGCGTCTCGATTCCTCTATGTCAAAGCCGACCGAGGATCGTTAGAGGACGTCTCCTACAAGCCTCACATTGAATGGAATGACGTGCCTGGTAATTACTTCCTTTTTATGATTATTATGCCTCCCATTTTTTGGTTTTCTGACTCGCTCGTCGAATCAGATCGTGAACCTTTGATCGGACCCCTTTCTGAGTACTTCTCTAAAAAAGTGAGGCTGCTGCAGAAGTTTTGGGTGCAGCAGTGGCCCGAAATTTTTGATAGGATGGTTGCTCGTGCGGTGAGGCATTTGGAGAGAGGTGAGTTTGTTTCCTACTTGCTCATCGCGGATTTCCCGAGTTGATCTTCTAACCTTCTCTAAATCGTTTCGTTTTAGAGAACCATGGCGATTTTCGGGTGCCGATTGTGGGAATTCCGAAGGTTACCAAAGAGATCGCAAAGCAAGGTTTCAACAAGGGGGGAGTAATTGAGGCGCCTCGGAAAAGAAAAGGGCAAGCGTCGAAATAGTGAAACCGCGCGAGCTGAGTTCGAGGGTTCTCGTTTCGAGCGACGACTTCGAACTTTTCGGGAATCCCGTCAGTGGCAAGGGTTTGATGACAATAGCCAGGCGGTCCTACCGAGGCATTGGTGTAGAAGAAGAGGGGAGTTCTTGGTCGCGCTGCTGAGTCTCACACGGCCAAGAGGGCTCGCGGCAAGCATTCGAAGGCTGTCGATGCTGTTTTTAAGGCGAAGGAAAAAGCTGACTTCCAGGGGGTGTCGAGGCTGGCGAGGACGTCGAACACTCAACCCCTCGGAGGTGACCCCAAACATCGATGACTATTATTTTGAGTTATCCTATTCGGAAAATCAGCCGCTTTCGAGCGGCGCATAGAGCAGCCAGCTGCTAGTTTTGCAGATCATTAGATGGACACCGTCGATTGACGTCGAGTCCATGGAGTATGTAGTAGATATATTCAAAACCTTCTCGTCATATTATGCGAGTACGTTCATTCTGGTTGCAACACTTAGTTTGTTATTTTATTTTCTTCTTTTGGTAATCTGACCCTTAGTTTTTTGTAGTACTTGAGTCGAAATAACTTCGTCCTTAGCTCATACGAGCTGGATGCGAGAGGCCAGAAGGAGAGTATCACGGATCTAGAGTCAAGGCTCTTGGCAGAGAAGGAAGTGGTAAAGACTTTGGAGTCCTACCTAGCTGATCCTTCTTAGAAGGGGCTCGCTGGGGGCAAAGCGGCGAGGCTCAAGGCTAATCTAGAGTCAGAAAATACCGAGCATGCAAAGTATCGAGCTCTCGTGGTTGTCGTGGCCTCTTATCTTGCTGATAAGGCCGACGCACAAGTAGTGGCACATGCTCTAAGCGAGGCTTGCGGAGGTCTTCGGCTTCTGGGTGATTTGAAGAAGGTGGGGTTCGAGATTCCGGAGGAGATTCAGCGCGGTGCTGAGAAGGACGAAGAGGAGTGTTATGCCGAGCTGTGTAACTTGCGAGTTGCCCAGCTGGATTATTGTGATCTTCTTGACCCAGAGCTAAGGAAGCGAGAAGCTTCTAGTCAAGAGCTGGGTGAGCCGTATTCGAAGTCAGCGACTAAGGAGCGCTCCGCCTCCCCAGGGAAGAGCCAGAATGAAGACGAGGAGGGTGGGAATGCCTAGACGTAAGCTTGTTTTTTTTTTGATCTTCTTTTGTTTGGCGACGTGATCACTTTTGTAATGAAAAAGTTATGCGAGGTCTTGGAAGCCTTGTCTTAAAATAGTAAATTGGATTATATAATTTTAGCGTGCTTTGATACTTGTTTGCATAGATTTTCGGTCTAAGTTTTTTGATTGTGTAGCGATGTTGCCAGGATAATACTCGGTTTTAATACTCCGACCTCGGGAGGTCGAAGGTGATTTATTTTGGCGGATGATCAGTTCGCCACACCTAAGTGAAGTGCGTGTGTGAAGTTAGACTTCAGCTTCCAGGGATCCCATGGAAGTCGCAGTATGATCCCGAATCTCGTATACCACCTCGGGAAACCTCCCTGGGGTTATCCCGGGGAGTTTTTTGCACAAATTTGTTCCAAGGAAGTTTTTGTGTGCGTTATGTCGCAACGTAACAAGTCGTCGTCCACCTTTCCTTCTTTAAGTTGTATTCCTTGTTTACATGTTGTCGTGGTTTATCCCTATGCTCCGACGTCCTTTTCTTTGTGGATGAGACTCTCGCGGGTTGTAGTTTCTTGGCAAGGAGAGAATTTTCTTCTTTTATCTCAACAAATTTCATCGCGCGATGGAGAGTATATTCTTGTGTTAATGGCTTGGTCACAATCAGGTTTTCCCTGAAATGGGGAGAGTAGAGGACATTGTTTCTGAGTGCGAGGATACCAGCTTTGTCTGGGACGGTGACCAGTACAGCCACCAGTTTAAACCTTTGGATGAAGGATTGCAGAGACTCCCTTGGTCCCTAGTTAAGGGTCTAGAGATCAGCGGCCGATGTCCCCTTCTCTATGAACGATAAGTATTGCCTGACGAAGGCAGTCTTCAGTGTGAGGAAGTTGTTGATGGTGTTGGGCTTTAGGCGGGAGAACCATCAGAGCGCGTCCCCTCGGTGATTCTCGAAAAAGAGCTAGCAATAGCCAGCGTCGCACTCTTCGGCATTGAATCTTGTCTATCCATGGCGATCTCGAAAGTTACCAAGTATTTGCTTGGGTCATCCACGCCTTGTAGGTCGGAAGTGGGATTTTCCTCAGGTTGCGCAGGGGAAAAGAGGTTACTTCCACGGTGAAGGATGTGTTATGGGACTCATGTAGGATGTGATCGACCTCTGGTGCTGCTTTGATCGCTTGGCTCATTTGCGAGGTCATATCTGGTTGTAGTGCTCGCGGAACAATTTTTCAGATGGTTGGGTGAGTGGCGGCGTTGCCGAGTAATGGGGCGCATCGACGTCGATGTGGTGTGCTTCTTGTTGGATAGGGGTCGGTTCGTTGAACAGGTCTCGAGGAAGTGTGGCGATGGTTTCTTATGTTGGTCTTTCACGGGGCGGTCCCCGCCGCCTGCGGGACTCACTGACTTGGTTTAAGAGGATTTGAAGTATCCCCTCTAAGTCGGGGATTGTTGCCTCTTGGCTATCTGTCGATTGAGACATTGGCGGAGTGACGACGGTTTGGGAAGGTTAGCATACTTCAGTACGAGTCCTCTGGATAGGGAGAGGGGGAAAATCCGATCTGAGGGGAGTGGATCGCTGCGGTGGCGGTGGCATTTATGTTCGGTATTGCTGTGGCATACCGTATGGATAATTCGATGTTCGGAGTGCTGGCCAGATCGGGTAGCTCATCGAGGCTTCTGCCCTATCTGATAGATAAGGCATTTGGTGATGATGTTATCATCGCAGTTGAGGACGAGCTGTCTCCTGGAGGGTCCCCCTTTCTTAGGTGCAGCGTGATAGCAATCGAGACTACCGAGGCAGAGGTCGTACTCGCGGAAGTCCTGAGATCGGTTGGGGCTACTACAGAGGTCGCGGGAATCAAGCTTCTGGTCTGCTGAGAAGCGGTTGGATTGTTTTCCATGGTAAGGGTTGCTACTTTCGAGTTGATTCGTGCGTAGAGAGAATAACCACTTTTCCCTCAAACGGTGCCAATTGTTGGTTCCGGGTCGCACACAAGGTTTGTGGTTCCGGGTCGCACAAAAGGTTTGGCTTGTGTTGTCTTTTGATTTACCAACATAACTTTTACTTCGAGCTGGATCTTGGGATATGGTAAGGGTTGGAAATTTCATTAAAAGTTAATCGATTCGGAAGATTTGTCATCAAACATGCGAAGTGACAAAATGATCGCTTGTTTATTTAAATGGCGAGAGACGCCATTCAGAAGGGATCAGAGTTTAACACTTGTGGATAGGGTTCGAGCTGTTCTTCCTAGATTTATTTCTTTATTTCTGGGTCGAAATCCCTCCCCTTTTACAATAAGTTTGTATTTATAGTAATATGTTGTGGTCTTAACCACTGGTCACTAGGCATGTCTAATCCGAATATAGACCTCGTATTAGGCCTGCTTTGCTGCCTATGATGTGATGTCCCACCACTTCGTGTTTTATCTCTCGGAGGTCAGATTTGTTCCGCCTCGGTCTTCACTTCCGAGGTTCTTGCTGCGTTAAGTGCGAGGTCTGACATCTTGGTGGGCTTTATGATCATGGCCAACTTGCTCTCCGAATTGTGGCCTCTTAAGATTTGGGTTTAGAGGTATGCTAAATCCACCTCCAACAATGTTCTAACTATTCTGTAAGACCCTATATCCAATTACATTTTAATATAATTCAGATGACAAAAAAAAAAGTAGTGTTTAAAAGAACTAAAGAGATAACATAACAAATAGGGAACATGTCCCGCGCACCTGCGCGGTAAAGAATATTAGATAAGTAATTTAACTAATAATCATAAGAAAATATAAGGTGATGATTAAAAGTCTCAAATGAGTATTCGCTTAATTGTAAATGGTGAAACAAACACGATTATCAAAAGCTCATTTGCAACCTAAAGGAGCGTTAGAGTAATCCTTATATTTATCTTATTACTATATGGTGAACCAAGGGAAAATCGTAACGCAGAGGAGTGAAAAACCAATCCTCATTAGTCAAGTAAATGAATCTAAAACCCTACCACTAAGAAAAAATCGTCATGCAAAGGAGCGTAAAAACAATCCTTATCCTTATAGACAAAAAAGCGAACGATGATGACATGATTAAAAGAGAGAAGAAGCAAAAAGAATTTAACAGAGACAGAAGTGAAGAGTGTCGGATTCGCAGGTAATTGTGCCTCATGTTTTAATCAAAACAGTAAAGAACAACGGTTTGTTTCGACTCTGGTTCTAATTTAAAATACTTATATGTGGACGAATTTTTATCCTGACTGTTGATATGTGGGTTCAACTTCTATTTATTTGTAATTAGAGGGGTTCGTTTTGGGAAAGTACTTCGAAGATAAATAAAGAAGAAACCTCGGATAGAGGGTATTTTATTAATGAAAGTGATTACAAGGCTTGTTAACTCGGGGATCCCGAGCTAACTTTATCAAAGAGAAGTAAAACCTAGGAAATCTAGTTCTTCTCCTCCCGATTCTGAATTAATATTATTAGTGAGGGGGATATGTATTTATATATCCTTAATAGTCGGTCTAATAAGCCCATGGGCTAACCTCGGAAAAATGGAATATTTCCATTTTTCCAAGACTAGGAAATCTGTGATAATATTCTATCTTATACTGTCTGAGCTTAGACTTTGGCCTAGGACGATGTTCGTTTATACCCCCGCTTCGGACACTAAATCTGATTAATCTTCTCCGAGGTATCCCTCGATCATCTGGGCCGAGGGTCGATATTCCTGTTGTCGGGACTTATAACCTAATAAGTTATCAGAGAAGAGCTCGGCAGGGACCAAACTCAAATTATTGCCAAACTATTGATAAGGGGTAGAACCCCACCATCAACTGTAAGTCCCTCCAGTTTGTCCGAGGATGTCTTCAGGCAGCGTTGGCGAAGTTCCACCTTAAATAGCTTGTCGATAAATGAAGTCCCGGACCAATTGATCTTCGTCTTCAATTACTTCAACTTCAATTCTTCTAAAATCTCTGTACTTTAATTTTGGCGGGAAAACATTGGAAAGGTTTTATTGTTCTGGTGCGAAAAATCTCGGTTCCATTCGACCTTTCCATTTCCTGATGACATGTCAACCATACACTCGGATCTTCCGAAATGTATTTTGGTGGGAAAATGAAGAGATCATGGTTTGTATATTGATATCCTATCTCCCCAATGAGAGTTCGACATTTCTTAAAGACGCTGGTTAAACTTCCGCGAATATAACACCGCCTTCAACTATTTAAAGGGACTAAACACCTATTTTTATCTCATATCATTCATATAATTCTTCTAAATCTTCTTCTTCTCCGAAGTAACCAAAATGTCGCTTACTAAAAAAAATTCTCCTAGCTCCAGCTCCAGTTCTACGACATATTCTACCTCGGATTCTTCCTCTTCTGGCTCCAGTGAATCTCACCAGGAGAACTTCAGAAATCGATCAATTGAATCCCTAATCTACATCGAAGGCGTTTCCTCTGCCGAAAAGAAAAACGAAAATCCTACTTCGTCTATTCTGGCAAACTTCCCATCTAAAAGTAACAGCTCTAAGACCATCTCCGAACAAGCAACCGTAGGAGAAGAACCTTCTGAAGACTTCGAAGACTCTACCTTCAAGGAAGCTGACATCGATACTCTTCGTTTATTCGCCTCTGAGCCAGAAGGTCTCGATATTTTGATTCCGAAGTCTAAACAAAGACCTTGGACTCCTCCTGAGGGGTTCATGTGTCTCTACTTTCATTTTTTTACCGAAACTCGGCTTTGGTTCCCAATTCCCTTCCTTCAATTTGAATTTTGTAAACAATTAAAAATTGCTTTCATTCAACTTGGAGCCGGCGCTATCAGGCATATGGTAGCTTTTCTGATTCAAGCCAGTAGAGCTGATGTTATCGTTCCGTGCTGGAAATTCTCCTAACTTGACAAACTTGTCGACAATCGAGATGGCAGAACCTGGTATACTATGATTAAGAATGCCAGCAAGCTGGGAAAAGGATTCACTTCTAACGCCAAAAACTGGCGCACTAACTTCTTCTACGTTCGGATCAATAAAGCTTCTATCTTTGATCCGAGTGCCGAGGTGATTAAGTCGTGGTCAGTTGATGCTTCGACAGTCACTAAACCAATATTGTTTAAAGAACTTCCTCCTATCTTCAAAAGGGACATGGATCGGATCTATAATCTTCCACCGCTGGTATTTCCATAGATTCCCACAGATTTAATCGATCTAACTCGATCTCACTCAAGTATTTCGAATTTTTTCCTTTCTTCATAATTTAGATTACTTCTTCTTATTGTCGGGTGTTTTTGTAGGCCATGCTGTCTTAGAAACAGACTGTCCTTCGGAAAGATCGACTTCGGATTACATCAACAAATTACTTATCCGAGCTACTCCTAAAAAGCCGAGGTTTCAAGAATCTCAAGAAGGTGAAATCAACTCCTCTTTAGAGGAAAAACGCGGAAAAACCACCACTACTTCTCCGAAAACAAAGTTTGCAAAGAAAAGGTCTGCTTCTTCGATTATTGAGACTCCTTTGACCAAAAGACAGAGATCTCGGCTTGAAGCCGAGGATGCTCCTTTTAACTTTGAATTCAACTCGCCACGACTCCTCTCAAACGATGAAGGAAAGAGAATTGAACTTTTCTGGAAGATGGCAGGTTGTAATTCTTTAAGACCGGAAGGTGATTTTCTTGCGAAGGAGCACATATCAATTCTTGCAAGGAACTCGATTCGGGTTTGATGATCTATCTCTGCCTTTTATCATCTTTCCAAATATTCTAAGGTTTTTGACGAATTTCTTCTTCTTTTCTTTTTAGGAAGCTCGGACTACTTGTCTCCTTGTGGGGGAGTACGAAGGCTTGTTGAAGGAGAAGAATGATCATATCAACAATCTTGAAAAGAAAAACAAAGCTTTAGAGGTCGATCAGACTTCTATGAAGAAGGAGGTTCGTGCAGCTGCCGCTTCTTTAACTCATGAGGTACAATATACTAAGAAGATGATGACCAAGAAGATTCAAGATAGACTGGACTCTATCGAAAAAACCGTCCAAGCTCGGGAGGTTGGATTCGAAAAAACTATAAATCTCGGTCAAGCCTAGGCAGTCTTCGGAGTACTTAGTACTTTATCTTCTCAAGTTGTGAATATCCCCGCCGATCTTTTAAAGCAAGTGGAAAAGGACGCTTCAGTAGCTGAACAGGAAGCTAAGGATTATACTTTTGCGGAATTTGAGCATCACGCCTTTAGCTTTGATTTGTAAATTTTTTTTATTTTCTTCTTCTTTCTTTTTTTCTTTTTTTTTGGTAAAAACCGTTTAAATGGTAATTAATTAATTAATTTTTTTTTAGTTTTAGAATTATCTATTTTTCCTTAAACGGTTAAGAAAAGATTCTTCGAGTATTCTGTATGTTGGTCTTTTTCAAGAGTTCCTTCAACAGAATACCGGATGTTCATGGGCGGAGCCGAAAATGTTCAGTGAGGTTAAACCTCGACTGATTTGACCTCTAATCTTTAGATCCTACTTTATCAGATCCTTAGATTCTTTGGGTATGAGTTTTTGAGCGGGAAAACCCCGACTCTGCCTTAGAGTTTCTCGGCCCTACTTTATCAGGCTCCGAAGTCTTCAGCTGCATTCGGTATAGAATGTGTTAGGTGAGAATAAACCCTGTTATCGAATACGTGATCAAGGCATCGATTTTTGTATGTTTGATTATTTTTTGGTGAACCGAGGTTAAGTATAGTCGAGTTGTTGAAACTCCGTTACTATAAAACCAGGATCCGATGTTTGTAGCTGAACCTTATAGAAGGCTGCCTACGTACCCTTGGATGGGATCAAGCCACACGTAGTTCCGATGTTTGTAGCTGAACCTTATAGAAGGCTGCCTACGTACCCTTGGATGGGATCAAGTCACACGTAGTTTCGATGTTTGTAGTTGAACCTTATAGGAGGCTGCCTACGTACCCTTGGATGGGATCAAGCCACACGTAGTTCCAAGATGTTGTTAATTATCTCGGAGAATACAAGATATCAACGGGTTTTTTTTTTAGACTATATAGTCGGAGCCTTTTGACGTTTAAAATTTCTTTCCGAAAGAAAGTTCGGCTTTCTCTTCCTTTAAGTTTTATTGGAGGCAACGTCTTGCCTCGGCTTGATTTCCTTTAACCGGAAAAATTTCGAATGGAGTTGGGAATTTAAGGCATTGGTGATAAGTTAAAACCACTCCTTTCATCAGAAACAGCGAAGGGGTTCCAAGGATTATGTTGTAGAGAATTGGCTTTTCTATTACGTCGAAGTTAACGATCCTGATTGTTCCTCCAACCGTTACCGGGAGCTGCACTATTCCAAGAGTCGGAACACTTTCACCACTGAAGGCAATTAATGACTTAATCCCTGGCTTGATCCTTGATTCCTTTGACCATAGCTTTTGGAAGACCTCGATACTCATGACATTCGTAGCGCTTTCGGTATCTACTAATATCCGGGGAACTTCGTAATCCCCAACTTGTAGTTCTACCACCAAAGGGTCATTATGTGGAATTCGACTCCTTCCAAATCTTTGTGGGTGAAGATGAGCTCCTTTGGTAGGATTATCTTCGGCTTTGTCTGCTGCTTGGTTTGCTCTTGTGTTTCTTCTAAAAGCTCGGAAATAAAGCTTATCCTCCTGTGGCAGAATGAATATCCTAATTGAGGAAGCTCCTTTCTTCTTTGATGATTCTTTTCCGCGGGTCGCTCCTTCGATTGGTATTTTTTGACGAAGGTTTCCCTTAAGCTTGGCTGTCTGGAGCCACGTTCCAAGTATTTTCTCAAAAGATACTCTGGTAGATTACGACATTCTTCTGTGCTATGTCCATAGGTGGTATGGTAACAACACCATGCTGGGGAGACTCTTACTCTTTTAGTCCCAGCTTTCCCTTTCTGTTCTTGACGCTGACTTGGGAGTTCGGAGGTAAGGAAGGCAATTCTGGCTCTTTCTTTCTGTTCAAATGTTTTATTATAGTGCTGGCGAGGCTCTTTAAATCTTCTCCTTATTTCTTCATCTTCCAAAGTAATCTCATCATTCTTGGATAACCGGGCTTTACTTTCGTCCATCCTCATATGGACGTTTGCTCTGTAGAACGCATCTTCTATGGATTGAGGCCGATAAGCTGAAAGTTCTTCCCAAAATCTTGTCTCGTACCATATTCCACTAATTAGAGCATCGATGGCTAGTTCATCTGAGACATTCAACTGGAAGTATATTGTCTTAAATCTTATAATAAAGCTCTCGAGTGATTCGGTTGGTGTTTGTTTTACGGAGTAAAGGTCGGAGATTGTTGCTGGTCGTTCAAGGTTGAAGATATACTTCTTTAGAAATTTTTGCTATAGTTCATCGAAACTTCTTTTTGAACTAGGGGGTAAGTTGGTTATCCAGGCTTGGGCATTTCCTCCTAAACTTTTCGCAAAGTATTGGCACTTCTTTCTTTCCTTGTTAGATGGGTGAATCCGTGCTTGGTTGATAGCGGTTATAAATATTTTAAGGAAGGTCCTTGGGTCTCCTACTCCATTACAGGTTGGTAACTCCAACTTTCCTTTTTCGAACGAATCAAGTCCGAACTTCGTCGCCTTGGATGGGTTCTCCTCTGTAATTCTGAAGCTTTGGTCTAAGTACGGGGGGTTCTGGAGCATAACTTTCATATCCCGTAGTTCACGGTGGAATTCTGCTATTGAGTCTTTTGTTGTAGAAGTTGGTTCGTCATTTACGAACCTCTCGCCGATAATCGTTCCGCGAATCTTGGTTGACCCGTTCTGTTCTTCTTCCGCCTCTTCCGTTCCTTGTTCCGCTTCGTCCTGTGATAGACAGTTCGCTGGAATATTGCATATTGGTTGATTGCCCTCACTGCTTGCTTCCTTATCATCTACGGGACCGTTTAAAGATCCTTCATTCCTTTGCCTTTTCGGGCCGAGGGTCGATATTCCTGTTGTCGGGACTTATAACCTAATAAGTTATCAGGGAAGAGCTCGGCAGGGACCAAACTTCAATTATTGACAAACTATTGATAAGGGGTAGAACCCCACCATCAGCACTAACCCCTCCTTTATAAAGCCAAGAACATTAATATATTGTACACTAAAGCTAAAATACATATATATGAAGGATTCTAAACCCTAATCCTTCCTTTATAGACCCAAGCACATAAATAGACAGTAAAGGAGACCTAAAATGCTTACATGTGGAGAAATCTAAACCCTAATCTCTCCTTTATAAACCTAAACACACTAATATACAATATAAAATTACTAAAAGACATATTTTTGGAGGAATTTAAATAGTATATGATTTCTAAAATACCTGTAGAGGATTCTGAACCCTAACCCTTCCTTCACAAACCCAATCATATTAATATAAAATACACGATAGTTAACATACATATGGAGTAATATAATCATAACTACTATTTTATAAACGCTACATATATAGTACATGATAGTTAAAGTACTTATCTCTGGAGAAATCTAAACCCTTTTTTTTTGGTATGAATCATTCTCTCATTAACTAAAGAAAGTTAAGGTGTTACATGATTGTCTGAAATAAAGCTTCGCGGAGCTTCTTTTGCCAAAGCATCGGCTAATACATTCTCTTTCCTGAGTACGCATATGAATTTTATCTCATCAACATATGAGACCAATTTTTTGCTATGTCGTTCATCACTCCATATAGTTTGATTGGGTGTACCTCCTTTTCCAGGGCTCGGATCAGGTTTAAGGAGTCTGAAAACATCCTTACCTTGCTCCATTGATGAGCCTTTCCTTGTTTCAGCGCTTCCAATATTCCTTGCGCTTCTGCTATTAGAGGCGATCGTACTCTCACTGTTCTCGTTGTCCCTTGGTTGGTGACTCTGCCTTCTTCATTCCTCACTAACCATCGCACCCCTGCCTTATTTGTTGTTTTATCACATGCTCTAAACATCAATGTTAATATTTTCGTTTATTTCAAGTTATATGAGAACAAAACACTAATGCAAAAACGGTAATATTAAGAACCATCAAAATAAGAGAACTGAATCACAACTTTAAGGTTTGTGACTGATTGAGACGATATATCCGTAATCACACAAGAATTAAGGCTAAAGGGACGACTAATTTAGAGTATGTATATTACCGTTTGGGAGGCACAAAGAAACCCTAAAGAAAAAAGGTAGATCAAAGAAAACGGTGAGGAGGAAGCACCGTAAAGATGCCGCAAAGAAAAAAAAATCTCAGTGCAAATCAACTAAAATTCTTATAGGAACTATATATAGCACGGAGAAGAACCTTAAAACAATGTCTGAAACCCTAGGACGGTTAACAGAACAAACCGATCCAAACCAAATGCCTTTTAAATGAACCAAACTATACCACATTATACCGATCACGACTCTAAACCAATTGGTTCATTAAAGATTGTTTTGTAATTAACCACCCCAACTTTCACTGTGAAAGATTCTCATTTCTTTTTTAATATATATGATTCATCTATTATTATTACAAACCCACGAGATAAACTAAAAACACCAAAATAAAGTGTCAAGATTTTATGTGGTTTACAAACTATGTATTGGCTACTTTCACAGACAATAAAAACAAATTTATTATTGGAGGAAAAATTTTAGAGTATTACATAGATTAGAGTATCTACAAGAAAAAAAATTTAACCCATCGTTCACATATAAACTCGTTCTATTAGACTAAGAAAAAAAAAGAGCTTAAATAAAAAAAAAAAATTAATCCCTATTAAAGTTACCTAAGATTTTTCCACGTCTAAAACAGTCACAAATTCGTCACAATGGGCACATAGCGACGATTTTATTTTTATTAGTGCCCGTTGCGTTTTTTTTATATTACATAGATTAGAGTATCTACAAAATAATGCATAAAAGGAAAAGTCTTATTCTAATCGTTCGCTGGTGATGGACTTGCACGGCATATTTCTTGCTCAATTAGTAAGGAACCAATTTTTTGGAAAAAGCTTCCCAAATTCATCACTAATTCTTCATTATGTAGCAACAAAATAGTAATATGAATGGTTGCTACTTTACTACTAGTTAGCAACAAATTAGTGAGAAATTTATTGTTTTAAATAAAATATTCTTTAACTTTTTGTTGATAAATAGGAAAGAATTAACATGAATAAGTATATGGCTTTTGAAACTTATTATGGTGATCATACTCTATTCAAAAAGTTTTTTTTTTGGGATTTTTGTAGTCATCTTAGTATATATAGATGACATAATTATCGCCAGTAGTTATGATAGTGTTATTCCATCTTTAAAATTGCAGCTTAACAATGTTTTTTTAACTCAGAGTCTTTGGTGAGTTGCGGTACTTTTGGGTTTAGAGATTGCTCACTTTTTTAAGGGAATTTCTGTTTGTCACTATCAACACAAGTATGTCATGGAGTTTCTGATACAAGTTTTCTTGGTTATAAACCTTCTACAATTCTTATGGAACCTCATCATTCTGTTCATGAAGGTAATATCCTCTCTTGGAAGATGCAAAATATTATCGAAGGTTGGTTGGGAGGTGATGTGGACATCAGCGATCCAAACAATTCCTCGGAAGATTCGCCGAAAGATCAAGAGCAAGGCATCACCAACATGAACCACCTTCCAAACACAAGGTCAGGAGCTAGGAAGCTTAGAGAGAGGTTCATTGGATCAATTTAGAGCTTATTGGATCAAGAAGACATGGAAGGAAAGGACGTCGTACCCCACGCTGGACTAGCTCAAGAGAAGGCACACGCCGTACCACACGTTGGACTAGCTCAGAAGAAGGCACACGAAGACCAAATTATGTTAATGTTATTTTTGATCCAGCCCAAGTCTGGCCCAACTTAGGATGTCTAAGATGCACCAAAAACTAACAAGGTAAGTATTTCAATTTGATATGCGTGTGTTCGTTTTGCAGGATCAATTAGAATAAGACTTTTCCTTTTATGCATTATGTTGTAGCTGTTTTGATTTTATTTTGTTTCCTTAGTTTATTTCGTTTAGAATCAAGTGTACTAGGGTTCCTATAGCTGCATGAACCATTATATAAGGTCCCTTTAGCAGCCTTGTAAAAAACAACTTTTGATGAAATAAAATAACGCAGTTCTTCTAGGAACAAAAAAAACCCTTGTTCTAAGCTTTCTTTGGAGAGATTCCAAGACGACCTTTAGAGCTTGTCTTATCACAAGATCATACATCTCTTGTGTGGCGACCTGCACTCCATTTCCATCTCTTGACTGAATTAGAGAGTGCCCCTCCGGCCAGCTGATTTTGTTCCATTACTTCTGCAACATTCAGTCATCCACCGTTCTTGTAGAGAGTGCCCCTCCGGCCAGCTACTTGAACCCATCACCACCGTGAGATCTGTTTACCCATAGACGATCTTACATCATCTGGATGTGGACATCAACGATCCAAACGATTCCTCGGAAGATTCGCCGGAAGATCAAGAGCAAGGCATCACCAACATGAACCACTTTCCAAAGACAAGGTTATTAGCTAGGAAGCTTAGAGAGAGGTTCATTAGATCTGTTCAGAGCTTATTGGATAAAGAAGACATGGAAGGAAAGGACACCGTACCACACGTTGGACTTGCTCAGGAAAAGGCACACGCCGTACCACACGCTGAACTAGCTCAGGAGAAGGCACACGAAGACCAAATCATGTTCATGTTGTTTTCGATCCAGCCCAAGTCTGGCCCAACTTAGGATGTCTAAGATGCACCAAAAACGAACAAGGTAAGTATTTCAATTTGATATATGCGTGTGTTCGTTTTGCAGGATCAATTAGAATATGAACTTTCCTTTTATGCATTATTTTGTAGCTGTTTTGATTTGATTTGATTTTGTTTTCTTAGTTTATTTCGTTTAGAATCAAGTGTACTAGGGTTTCTATAGCTGCATCAACCATTATCTAAGGTTCATTTAGCAGCTTTGTAAAAAACAACTTTTGATGAAATAAAATAATGCAGTTCTTCTAGGAAGAAAAAACCCTTGTTCTAAGCTTTCTTTGGAGAGATTCCAAGGCGACCTTTATAGCTTGTCTAATCACAAGACCAACCATCTCTTGTGTGGCGACCTGCATTCCATTTCCATCTCTTGATTGAATTAGAGAGTGCCCCTCCGGCCAGCTGATTTAGTTATATTACTTCCGCAACATTTGCTCATCCACCGTTCTTGTAGAGAGTGCCCCTCCGACCAACTACTTGGACCTATCACCACCGTGAGATCCGTTTACCCATAGACGATCTTACATCATCTGGATGTGGACATCAGCAACCCAAACAATTCTTCGGAAGATTTGCCGAAAGATTCGCCGGAAGATCAAGAGCAAGGCATCACCAACATGAACCACTTTCCAAAGACAGGGTCAAAGCTAGGAAGCTTAGAGAGAGGTTCATTGGATCAGTTCAGAGCTTATTGGATCAAGAAGACATGGAAGGAAAGGACGCCGTACCACACGCTGGACTAGCTCAGGAGAAGGCACACTCAGTACCACACGCTAGAATAGCTCAGGAGAAGGCACACGAACACCAAATCATGTTCATGTTGTTTTCGATCCAGCCCAAGTCTGGCCCAACTTAGGACGTCTAAGATGCACCAAAAACGAACAAGGTAAGTATTTCAATTTGATATATGCGTGTGTTCGTTTTGCAGGATCAATTAGAATATGAACTTTCCTTTTATGCATTTTTTTGTAGTTGTTTTGATTTTATTTTGTTTCCTTAGTTTATTTCGTTTAGAATCAAGTGTACTAGGGTTCCTATAGCTGCATGAACCATTATATAAGGTTCCTTTAGCAGCCTTGTAAAAAACAACTTTTAAAGAAATAAAATAACGCAGTTGTTCTAGGAAGAAAAAACCCTTGTTCTAAGCTTTCTTTGGAGAGATTTCAAGGTGACCTTTAGTGCTTGTCTTATCCCAAGATCATCCATCTCTTGTGTGGCGACCTTGCCTCCATTTCCATCTCTTGACTGAATTAGAGAGTACCCCTCCGGCAAGTTGATTTAGTTCCATCACTTCCGCAACATTCGCTCATCCACCGTTCTTGTAGAGAGTGCCCCTCCGGCCAGCTACTTGAACCCATCACCACCGTGAGAATCCGTTTACCCATAGACGATCTTACATCATCCGGTATCAGAGTTAAACGCTCCAAACATCAGGTGTTATCTATCCTTGTTATTCTTCTTTTTGCTTCATCGTATTTTCGCTTTCTTTTAAATTTTTATTCTTTTAAAAAAAATATCTTGAGTTTTTGTTTAACTTTGTTCTATAAAAACCCTAAAACCAAAAAGAAATTTCATTTCTGCTTGTTTTTGCTTTGATATTTGATTCAGAAGAAAAAAAAAAAAAAAAAGAAGATCGACCGGTCCACTGGCTGTACCATCCGCTGTGCCTTTCGCTGTACCACCCGCTGTACCACTCGCAGTACCACCGGCTGTGCTACTCGCTTTACCACACGCTGTACCACTCGCTGTACCACCCGGTGCGCAACTTGCTGTACCACCCGCTGTGCCACCTCATCGATCAATCCATCAACATGGAGGACGATGAAGATTACGAGAGCGATTGGAGCCAAGCAGATGATTCCGACCAAGACATAAGCACCAAAGAATCCGAATCTAGAGACGAGCGTTGTTACAAAGCTGTCCACTCAGAATCCGGTGCTGAAGTAGAACCTGATGGAGAAGAATTCGAACCAGAGCCACCAGACGATTACTCTATAAGCCAAAGAAGTTTCAATGAAAGTGAAGAAGAAGCGGAAGAACGTGAGGAAGACGAATATGAACCTGAAGATGACTATGGTAACGACACGAAGTTCAAAGATGAAGAACCAAAATCATATCAAGAGCACTCCACCAACCAATCAAAATCATGCGAACCTCCAACAAATGACGAGGTAGATTCTGAACCACGATACATCTCTTTCTCAGATCTTGGCCAAAGACCAGAAGCGTACTTAAGATGGGAGAAAGACATGGATGTATGGTTTCAATCAAACCAAATCAAAGAAGAGGATATGACGTTAATAGCTGAAGAAACGTTAATTGATGAAGCCTTTCTACAATGAGATATGGATGCTTGCCTCCGACATAAACATGAGCTACAAGACTGCACTTGGGAGGAGATGAAGCAACTCTTACACCAAGAGTTTGTGGAGGAGATAGAAACCCAACCCTACTACCCAAGGCCGCTAGTTTCTAATGAGCCAAGGAGATGGATCACAGTTACACCATCAAATAACGTCTTCAGCCTTAAAACAAGAAGAAAAACATCCGACATTCCTAAGGGGAGAACCAAAGCAAAACCAGAACAATCTGCCAAGAGGAAGCCACGAGTTTCTAAGGTGAAGGAGGAACCGCTAAAGGCAGAACAAGCAGAGATAAAGCAGAGCGCAAAAAAATCGCAAGAAGAGATCAATATCTCTAGCTCTATTACTCCACAAAACCGTCCAGCAGCACCAAACCAAGGTTTTGATACAGGGTTTGAAGAGATGAACAAAGAAGAGAAAGTCAAAATCTTTATGCAACTTGCTGAAGCTAACAATGTAAGAACAAGTATCACATGATCTATTCTTACAATTAAAAGGTCATATATGATGCACTTGTTCTTGCCATCAGGATTATAGACAGGTACAAATTTAGAGATAAAGTACAAGGCAAAAGAGTTTGTAAGGAGCAGAAAAGAGCATAACTTATGTAAGCAATCAAGGAATCAATAACTTGAAGTAGTACCTGCCGCAGCAATTACGTTCAAATTCGGACTGGCCAAAGTACTAGAGGAAAAGAAAGCATCAAAGAGAAACCACCGGACCCAGCTAAGAACACTGAACATGTTAGGAAAGTAAGTCTCTCTTTAACTCCCTTTGTTTCTCATGATGCCACATCTGTATTAAAGAATTTACTTAACATACAAGAGTATGAGGAAACCATTTGTTTAAATTTGAAAATAGAAAATAACTTTGCTAAAACTAGTGACAAAGAATTAGATTCAACAAGTTTAAATTTTCATAGAGAATCCATAATGCACTTGTTTCTTGTCCAAAGTGTCAATTTTATGTCAGGAATTGGTTTTATAGAGTCTTTCTAGTGTGTTTTAGGTATTTATACAGGTTTTACAAGCAAAAGGTGTTTTGGAGCAAAAGGAAACAAAAGGAAGCAAAAAGGAAAGAATTTGAGCAAATGTCAGAAAAGGAAAATACAGAGCCAAAATTGAAATCTGGAAGTCAACGGACAATTGACCGATCTACAGGAAGGGTATAATAGGCAAATTACATATCAAATCGAAGCCCCGAGAGTTCTGGAGCGCGAGATATTGTTATTTTACTGAAGAATGTCCATTCTAACGAATTTTACAAGACTGGCCCGTTTAGCTCCAATCAAGCCCGACTCAAGTTTTAAGGAGGTTTCTACCTATAAAAGGAGTCTTAAGAGGCAGAGAACAGAGAAGATTAAAATCACAATCACAATCACGAAATTCACAGCATCTATAGCCACCAAATATTATTTTGCTTTCTGGATTTCTAGGGTTTTTCTACACTAACTTTGCTTGAGAGCTTAAAAGGGAGAAGAGATTTGTTCTTCATACCAATATACTGAGTTTGTATCTATGAAACTCTTTACTTTTATGAAGTTTACTTTGTGCATGAGTTTTCCTATGTGCGAGTAGACAACTTGTTAGATCTACGGTTTTCAATGGTTTTATAGATCTCTAATGCATTTAACATGATATAATCAATATTCTCTACTTTAATGGTATTCTCTACTTTATTCTGATCTGGCCATTTAGAATATTGCTCATAGGAGGAGTTACACCAATACACCATTGTGTAATGATTCCAGAACATGGTTTTAGTAGGTAACTGGTTTTTAGTAGGTAACCTCGTCCTCGACCAAATGAACGTTTGGCTTGGAAGGTTATGAACAATCAGATCTGTTTCATTGCATGTGTTTTCATATTAGGTTTGAAAAGCATCCTTTCTGATCTAATGGTTAACTCATAGGTATAATATCTCGAGAGATTGGTTATTATATATATCGTCTTCTGTGTTCGTGAATCTATTGATTATTGATTGATTGTTGATCTATATTTCCTGCGATTTCCTTTGGATCTAGCGCCCTTAAACCAATGATGAAACATCTCATTTGCGTTAGTCTAATGATATCACTAATGATACTAATCATTCTTTGCTTTGACAAGTTTCAAAGTACCAGATCTGCGGTAATCCCTTGGATCCCTGTGGGATCGATAACCTTTCATGCTACAAATATACACTGTGCACTTGCAGTTTGTTTAGGTGAAAATAATTCACGCATCAGCAACGCAGAAGGAAGTTCCACCGAAAGAGAACTTGCTATTAAACCAAATTCATAACCAAAGAAGAGAGACGTCAATGGTGATCAGTTCCACAACCGCCAAAAGAGATCATGTTAAAACAGGACAGAGCAGAGGAGTAATTCTATCTACCTGCTCAAAGGAGAACCCCCATACGCCTCACACCTCACCAAGCCACAAACATATCAAGGTAAGACCCTAAGCTCAAAAAAGAGAATGAAATCTAACTTGATTTCTCTTGGTGCAGGATTCATTGTTTCGAGGTCGAAGCCTTTTCAAGAGGGAGAGTATGACAAGGAAATCAAGTCACCCTCAGCCAAGGAGCAAGGAATCATGAGACATGGGGAGGACAACTTGAACCCGAGGAAAGCTATAGAGACATGTGAGCTGAATGAAGCTGTAAAGGAGACCAAGCCTGAACATTCCAGCTCAAAAAACACTTGGAGATCATACTCAACTTCTCTATAGAGCTTCTCAAAGTTTAATCATCCCAATACAAGTTTAGAAGAAGAAGTTATGAAGTTTTTTAATCGGGTGGGTCTGAAGTTACCCGATTCGGACCTATATACAATCTTTGGAGGTTTCCAACCAGACCAGAAAGATTTAGATCAAGAACTGACTTGTTCTAGAAGTCCAACACATCAGAGAGTCACACTGAGTTGGAATCAGGTTCAAATCAATTTTGGTTTAGAAGATATTCAATTTCTAAACCAAAGGTTTCTCGGTTTGCCTTATTTGGAGTCTCACGAGTTTGGTCAACATCAAACATACTTGTGGCGACCAGGAGAGTTTAATAAGCTTCTAGAATTACTTCTAGACATCATACAATGCACCAACACCCAGAGGATTAGGCGAATCCTCTTGTTTCTCAATTTACCATTTTTGGACACATTCACACTTGGAGCAATCAATCACCAATGGCTCTTTCCTTATGTGTTTGTCCACGAATTGGAGACTCTTCCTTACCTCCAAAATATTCCAAAGACATGCGCCTACCTTCTTAAGCTCTCAAGATACAAGCCACAAGACATTCCAAGTTTGGACCGATTTGCTCATCCATTATCTAACGGCTCCTTAGAGAAGAAAACCGCTACTTACAAGAAAGCAGCTGACAAAGGACGCAAGGAGATCATCTTCAACCCAGGAGATTGGGTCTGGATTAACATGAGGCCAGAGAGATTTCCAAATCAGAGGAAGAGCAAGCTAGCACCAAGAAGAGATGGTCCATTCAAAGTCTTGGAGAGAGTCAACAACAACGCCTACCGCTTGGAGTTTCCCGGTGAGTTAAACATTTCACCAACTTTCAATGTAACTGACTTGTCTCCTTATCATGCATATGAAACTGTTCTGAGGTCAGAACCTTCTCAAGAGGGAGGGAATGATGTGGACATCAGCGATCCAAACGATTCCTCGGAAGATTCGCCGGAAGATCAAGAGCAAGGCATCACCAACATGAACCACCTTCCAAACACAAGGTCAGGAGCTAGGAAGCTTAGAGAGAGGTTCATTGGATCAATTTAGAGCTTATTGTATCAAGAAGACATGGAAGGAAAGGACGTCGTACCCCACGCTGGACTAGCTCAAGAGAAGGCACACGCCGTACCACACGTTGGACTAGCTCAGGAGAAGGCACACGAAGACCAAATCATGTTCCCAACTTAGGATGTCTAAGATGCACCAAAAACTAACAAGGTAAGTATTTCAATTTGATATATGTGTGTGTTCGTTTTGCAGGATCAATTAGAATAGGAACTTTCCTTTTATGCATTATTTTGTAGCTGTTTTGATTTGATTTTGTTTCCTTAGTTTATTTCGTTTAGAATCAAGTGTGCTAGGGTTCTTATAGCTACATGAACCATTATATAAGGTTCCTTTAGCAGCCTTGTAAAAAAACAACTTTTGATGAAATAAAATAACGCAGTTCTTCTAGGAAGAAAAAACCCTTGTTCTAAGCTTTCTTTGGAGAAATTCCAAAGCGACCTTTAGAGCTTGTCTTATCACAAGATCATCCATCTCTTGTGTGGCGACCTACACTCCATATCCATCTCTTGACTGAATTAGAGAGTGCCCCTCCGGCCAGCTGATTTAGTTCCATCACTTCCGCAACATTCGCTCATCCACCGTTCTTGTAGAGAATTCCCCTCCGGCTAGCTACTGGAACCCATCACCACCGTGAGAATCCGTTTACCCATAGACGATCTTACATCAGGAGATTGCTTTATCTTTGCAACATAAACCCTGACATTGCTTTTGCTATCACTAAGCTTTGTCAATTTTCTTTGCACCTAGAGAAGTTCATCTCTTAGCAGTGCACAAGATACTTCAATATCTTATAGGAAGTATTGGTAAACGTTTACTTTACTGCATTGATCCATATCTTTCACTTTAAGGCTTCACTAATGCTGATTGATTATATGTCCTGAGACTAAGCACTTTTTTCAGGGTATTGTATGCTTATTGGTGATGCTCTTGTCTTATGGAAGTCTAATATTATGTGGTTTTTCGGGTTTTAGAACCCTTGTTTTTGTTTTTTTTGTGTGTGTTTTAGAGTCTTTTGCATGTCTTTAGATGGCTTTATAGAAACTTTGAGCATTTAGAGCAACTTGGAAAAACTGGGGCAAAAATGGAGATTTTTGGAGTTTTTCACGAAAATAAGATTGAAATAGTAGGGGCTATGTTGATCGACACGGTCATGTGTATCGATTGACACACCCAGAGAGCAAAAAAATTAAATTTTGTTTTCTTTATTACTTGGGCTTGATTATTTTCCTATTTCGAGCCCAATTAGTTTTAGCTTTTCCCTAACTTGTTTAAGAAGAATTTTTTATCCATTGTTGACGGCTACACTTATTCTAGAGAGAAAAAGACTTATGCTTGTGAGTTTTTAATTTTGGGAGACAATTCCATACTCTACTTTTGTAGAAAAATTTGTACCCTCTTATCTTTTGATATGTTTAATGCAATCATTTTATTTAACCATGTTTATCTCTCTATGTTTGAGTAATTCAATAGTTAGGTTAAAGGTTTTCAAAGGAATGATGAATCAATGTTAGGAATGTTTTAAAACTAGGGAAATCTTATAGTTCTTTATTTGACTTGTGCTTATTTACTTGATTGTGGCATGTACACCCAAAATTTAGTCTTAGTTGATTTATGAATACGAAAGTTGAATTAATTAACGAGAACCTAGTTTAGATTAGAAAGTGTACCTAATTGTAAAGGAATTTAGATTAGGAAGCTTGTGAACTTAACAAACTTAGTTGAATGTATAATTTAATTACTAGAATTCACAAAGGAATTTGGTTTTCTAGGTACCTGAGTATAGTTAGATTCCGCAGCGGATTGGTTTTCTAAAGTCTTGTGTATTGTGGTCAATAACGGCTTTTAATAAATACCCTAATAGTTCCTACTTGATTCGGATTTCCTGAGAATTTTCCTATGCTTAGCGCTTTTTTCAATCAGTTTAATAACTTAAAAGCCAACACGTTCTTATTTACCGTCTTTACATTCTTAATCACTTACCTAGCTTAATTAGAAATTAGAAATTATTGTGTTCTTAAGAGTGTGTGTGGATTTGACCATGATATGCTACAGCTGCATAACTCTCCACTTGCAGTATTTTTAGGAGTAAAAATTTATTCTACATCAAAATTTTGACGCCGTTGCCGGAGACTCTGATTAAAGCCAATAAGTTCTCTAGGATTAAAGTTTAGTCTAGGTTTTATTATAAAAAAATTTAACTTACATTTTTCTATCTTTTGTCCAAATAGCATAACTAATACTGCTAAGGACAAAGAGCTTGTTGGATTCTCGATCATGGTTAGCTAAACTTGAGCGCGAAAACAGAAATGCAGCAAAAGCAGCAAACATGCCATCAAACCTTAAATGTTGGTGTTAGAGCGGAATTTAGAGGGTCATTTGGTTGACGAAGATGGAAACAGGTACAATGCTGCAGCGCATAAACTTGATGATGCATGCAATATGATTCCCATGACTAACGATCTCAAAGTTGGGAATCTAGTTGGAAATGGTTGTAGGAATCCATTCCAGAGATTAGCTGACTACAACCGGTCATATCAGTTTTACGCCAACATATCAGCCATCAGACCTCCATTGTTTGAGAGGAACGACTTTGAGCTGAAACATTATTACTACACTCACATGGGGCAGAATTCTTTACATGGTCTACTCAGCGAATATCCCATGGACCTGGAGAGCTTTGAAGGAATTTTCAGTGGGATAAAGGTGAATGGAGTGAGGAAGGACTACATCTACTGTCAGCTATTCCTATACTCATTGGCTGGAGATGCTTTGATCTGGCTGAATACTTTACTAGCTGGTTCCTTGACTACATGGGGGATGCTACTAGGAAGACATTCCTTGAGTATTTTTATGATGATGTTAAGTCTGAGGAGCTGCGGTCTAAGATTTCTTCATTCAAGCAGGGGCCAACAAAACCTTTCAAGGCTGCATGACTGAGACTCAAGAAGTACCAGAAAGATTGTCCACATCACGGGTTCATCGAACCCCAGCTGGTGAGCACCTTCTTCAAGGGAGTAGATTGTATGTATCAGTGTTAGCTAGACTCTGCAAGCAATGGGAACTTCATGACAAGGAATCCAGATTCAGCAAAGCAGCCTATCCACAACCTTACCCAGAGTAATAGCGCTAAGAAGTGTGATGAGGAGAGTGTAAGAAAGGGTACAACACATTCTCCTAGTTTAGTTGCGGTTCAGGCTTCTTCGAATGAGATGAAGAGCATGATAATAGGACAAAACCAGCAAGTTGCGTTCGTGGAAGGAGATAGTAGTAGCCTAGAGGAGGATGTTAAATTTGTAGTGGGTAATCAATATCAAGGTCAAATGTATGAGAACAATGGGTACCATAATCATAATAACAAAAACTTTGATGGGACTAACTACAGGATAAACCAAAACGGGTATATGTAGAATCAACAGTATCAGAAGCAGGGACAAGGCAGTGGTTATAAAAATGCTTTCAATCCTAAGGCTACTCAGAAAGACCCAACTCAACCACCTGATGCTTACGTGGATATGCCCAACTAGATTCTAGATGGACAGACTCTAATGACTAGACACTTCAATAGGAAAATCGATTCATCCTACAACAACCTCAAGGCTGAGATTGAAACATTGAAGATTCACATGAAGAAGTTGGATGTTCAGGTATCTGAAACTGCTGAAGGAATGAAGAGACAACCAGGGACACAACCAGGAAGAACTGATGAGAACCTAAGAGAACATTGCAGTGCAGTCAAGACTAGAAGTGCAAGGCAAAGAGATCATAATACCAAGATTGACCCAGAAACGCAGGAACTTGTTTAGCCAAAAGAGCTAAATATAGAGGGCGATTTTCCATCTCCAGGACCTGTGTTGATCGACACAAGAATGCATGTCAATCGACACACGACAAAAACCCAGAATCATCCGGGGAAAAATCTTGACGAAGTAAAAAATAAAGTCTCTTCTGAGAACGTGTTGATTGACACGGACAAGTGTGACGATCGACACAGTCTCAAAGATTAGGAAGATGAGTTTGTAAAAAATCACTACACCAAAACATGATTTTTACTACTACAAAAACAGTAGAAAATCAGTAGCAAAAGATCTTGTTACTACTGATTAGCGACTGATTTATGTGATAGTAAAAAGGCTAGTCGGTAAAAAATTCAGTAGTAAAATTGCTACTGATTTACAACTGTTTTACGACTGATTGGGAACAATCACTACACAGACACTAATCAGTCGTAAAATTTTGCTACTGATTAGTGAATGAATAGTGACTATTTTTTACTACCAATATATTAGTCACTAATCAGTAGCAAAACTTTACGACTGATAAGTGACCGATATTTGCTTCTGATTCGCGATTGTTCTTTTACTACCACCTGGTTAGTCACTAATCAGTAGCAAGATTTTACGACTGATTAGTGACAGGATTTTGCTACCACAGCCCTATATCAGTAGCAAAAGTTACGACTGTTTCGTGACTGAGTCCTTTTTGTTTTGCTACTAAATTGCTACTGAATACAAGTAGATTAGTCAATATATAATTTGGTTTAGCCAGTAATTACCCTTTTAATTTAAACTTGAATGCTGTAAACAAAAAATTATCAAAGCAATACTACAATAAAAACTATTCATAAACCAAAAGAAGATTTTATGCAACAAAAGTAACCGAACATAGATAACATGAGTTTTACACCCAAAAGAAAAGTAATCAATCTTCATATAGGTCTCAGCAACTTGTTTGGATTTCTTATCAGGAACGGTACCATCTTTTCTGGTATTAGCCTTGATGAATACCTCACCAATACTTACTGGCCTTCCCAATTCAACAACCTGTAATGGAAAAATGATACAACGAATCAGTAAATGGGGAAACAAAATAAGAGAAATTGCAAATAGAAACGAACTCAGGGAATTTTAAAGCAACATATTTAAACCAACTCATCCAACATATTTAAACCAACTGAGGCAAAATTAAACCAAGTAAAGGAAAACCATTTATCACAGTTGCAAGCAAAAGTAAAGGTTCAAGTGGCTAACTATTTCTTGTTCAATTTTTCGGTAAGACTTCTGTCCAAAGAAGTGTTTGTGAGGACCGAGGCCTTTACGCTGTGACATCCGAGCAGCTGAGGTCGTTACACTCTTCGCAACTTGTTCTTCAGTGCTCCAATGTGCTTTCATTTCTGCCCAAATCATATCATTGATCCATTTCGGTTGCTCGTCACTTGTCCTTGCATTGCTGACCATGTCTTTCAAGCGTTGTTGAAGAATGGACTCGAACTCCTCTTGAACCAGTCCTATTATAGATGGATCCCATCTGTGTTTTTTCTACAAATCAAAAAGAGAATGATTAGTGTTAGTCATATATAAAGAATGAGAGAGACATCGCAAGTGAAGTAAAATAACAGAGAAGTGTAAGGTTACCGAAAACTCAACGAACCATCGCTCTACTCTTTCCCTAGGCACATACGAGATATTGTAGTAAGGGCCTTCAAACTTGTTGGTGAAACATTTTGTAATCTACCGGGTGAGTGAGGAACCGTCGAAACCAAACGTGTAATGAAAGAAAAGACGAGATAACCTATAAACTAAAGGAAACTAATATCTCAATAGAACTAAAATAACATCCAAAGCAAGTCAAAACAAATGTGAAGGCAAAAACATATCTCATAGGCAAAGGAAGAAAGATCTTACCAAGTTGAATCAGGCTCTATGCGATCAGGATCAAGAATAGTGATATTTTTGGGCCGTGGAGAAAGTAGGAGGGAGTTAAGAGCCTCCATCTGGTCTAGGGCGAGATTAGGTTCCACATGTCCACCGACATCAGATAATTCTTCATCTTCTCAGTGTGAATTTTGGGTTTGAGAGTTGTGAAGAGATTGACTCGCTAGATGTGGAGGCGAATGAGATGGATGAAATGGAGGCGCTGCAAATTGATGTTGCTGACCCGACGGACTTGATAGTTGCTGAGCGGGAGCCTTGGAGCTTCCCTGATTTCCAGACGACACACGTGCTCGAAGTTGAACAACAGGTGCTCCTGGTTGAGTCGCCTGTGGTCAAGGATGACCCATTAGATGGGCTGGAGGGTAGTCCTTCACAGACGGCTGACGAGTGAGGATAACCGGCGGGACCGGTTCCGATGTTGTGTTTGGAAAGAAATCATACGGAGTGGGTAGAGTGGGAGGCATATACACTCTCGTCGACGTTGGTTTGACAAGAACTCGCTTTCTCTTACCTCCCATTACAAAAGATTCGACGGAGATTAGAGCTGAGTGTCTTAGGGTTTGTTTTGTCGGAGAGAGAAAGTGTTTGAGGATATTAGATTGAGAGAGACAAATTGTTTTAGGATCTGAGAGTGAGAGAGACGAAGGATCGAGGAAGAACAGATGATTTAGGGTTTGTTGATCTTGAAATTGCGACATAGGATGGTCAGGAGATGAAAGGGGGCTAGGGTTTTCGAACTTAGAGATTTCTGTAAGTGAGGATAGTGAGAGAGAAAAGGAGGTTTTGGGCCAAGACGTGGGTTGTGCGGGCTTTTGAAATTTTTGGGCAAAATTTTTGGGTTTTCAATTTCCCTGGCTAACAAAGTAAAAATTTTGAATTTTTTGGTCCATTAGTAGCAAATCAGAAGTAAAATGGTAGCAATTAGGTTTAAACATATCATGTTAATTGAAAATGATCTTTGATCATATATGATGAAATTTGATGAACCAAAGCTCTTTACACAACATTTCCACTAGGGTTTTCAACAAATATGCCAAATCAATAAGCCACAATCTTGGTAAATAACAAAATCCTTACTTGAACTTAGCCTTAAACTTGAAAACTATAAAGAAATTCAGAAATTTAAAGGAGAGGTACAAAGAGTTTCTTAGTTCGCAAAACATAAAGACATCAACAACCAAAGACATGACTAACGCAAAACATAAAGACATCAAACACCAAAGACATTTACAAGTGCTTTAGATAGTTTGAACACATTTCAAGCCCACATGTGTGTACTTCATCGTACAAGCTTCATCACAAGACTTGTTTTGTTTTCCCATAATACATGTAAACCAATCCGGGTGTTAGCATGGATGTTGTTGGCCTTTAGAAAGACACTCAGCCCAACGGTCAAGCGCAATCGTTGTCGGCTATCACTGGTCTCCATCACGAGTTTCACAGGCCACCTAACTCCAAGCTCGTTCATCAGAGAGATGGTGTCGCCTGTAGCTTTAGCCAATTCATTCACGGCGGTGAACTCCTTTGGAAGAAACTACATCAAGATTAAAAGTCTGTTAAAAACCAAATATGGTAAAACTATGAGAGAATTATACATGACTAACCAGTCTGCTTCTGTTGATAGTGTCTTTGGTCACACTTAAAGTGACTATCTTTTTTTCATCTGTCTCGACATCATCAGTTTCCTCCGCCTCGACATCAGCACTTTCCTTGGCCTCGCCATCATCACTTCCCTCGGTGGATCTGTAAACCAGCTCACATCGACTCTTTCCTCCTAGACCAGTAACATGGAAGCGGAGTTCACCTTCATATCTGAAGAGGAGGAAATCTCCCACTCGGTAGTCATGTGCCGTCGCGAATTGCTCCCAGCCAACGGTAAGTCTTTTCCCGGCTAACTTCACCCGCCAGATCATTGGAGAAGCGTCTGAAATAAGCACCACCGTCCTACTGTAAAGTCCTCCTTCCAGATGTTTAGCAAAGAAGTTCAAAGGGATATCCTGCAAGAAATAAACACAAGTGTAAGTAGAATTAAGGGTTTAAAAAAACTGAAAATACTACAACATCAACACTGTCAAAACTTACCAAACCATACTTGAAGTCGGGAAGAAGAGACTTGAAGAAATGAATACACACCATAACCTACAAGAAGACGATGAAACCGAGAAGAAAAAAGTTCTTATCACAATCAAATCAAAAACTGAAACTGAAACAAACTAGATCGATTCGAATCCGGTAACATACCTCTGTAAGACTCTCCATTTAGGGATTGTCGAGAGGGTGGCTTCGATCTCGCAACAGATTCAAGAAGAAAACAGAATTTGGGAATGTTGACCGGGTTTTCAAGAGAGAATCTGAGGATTGGAGACCGAGAGAGACAAAAAAACCGCTGAAGAAGAATGGATTGATGGTTAGGTTTTGGGCAAATCCGACAGAGAATCGAAGAACAATCGGCGGCTAGGGTTAGGGAGTTTTCTTTTTTTTTCTGTAAGTGACGAGAGTGAGAGAGAAATGATAGATTTGGACCAAAGCGGGGAAATTAAAATTTAGGCCCACATTTTATTATGATTAGTCGGTAATTAGTTAGTCAGTAGCTTTTTAAAAAAATTTTTAGTCCTAACTAGGAAATTTATTCTTAAATAACAAACTAATACAAAAACAAAATAAGTGTAAACTTACATAGGTAGGATTTATAATATTTTATACTTAGTAGGGTTCTACTCCTTCTTCGTCGTCGTCATCTGAATCTGATAAGTTACACTGGAATTCATCTTCTGGTTCTGCATCATCAACATCGTAATCGAGATTTACTGGGTTAACTCCTTCTAACAAATTCTCGACAACGAGATCTTCAGTTGTAGTCAGCATAACATGATTATCAGTTTCTTGTTGTAAAAGAGTAGGTTTCGTGTCTACATATTCTCCTGAAATATTTGCCCTGGGGTTTACTTTAACAACATTGTGCCACACATTCTTCGATTTTTTCTTGTATGGGTACGGGATATAACAAACTTGATCCGCTTGAGATGCTGTGCAAGATCAATTTATCAAATCAGACATATATATATATATATATATATATATATATGGTATATATCAAAAAAGTGATAAAAGGCCCGGAATTTATATATATATATATATATATATATATATATATATATTACCTAAAATAAAGGGTTCGTATTTATTATATCTTATAGATGGAAGAACGTCTACAATGCCACCATTGCTCCTCTAAGTGTCTCTACTGAGCACAGGGTCGAACCACTTACACTTAAATAGTGTGATTCTCAAATTAACAACCCCCTCGTACTCCAGTTCTATGATATCAGTTAAGATACCGTGGAAATCAGCTCGATCGTCTGTATTGCTATAATTCTCTTCAGTAACACATACACCATAGTTACATGTCTTTCTTCCCTCGCTGTGAATCTCGGTATGAAACAAATATCCTCTTGTATAATAGATGGGCCAAGTTTTGGCCTTACTCATGGGTCCTTGAATTATTTTGAGCACCCACGTTGGAAACTAAAACTCGGCATTCCATCCAATAACCTACAAATATATATAAGCAAGAGAATATCAACTATATTGAAGTAGCAAGAGATAGTCGAATATCTAATATTTAGAGACATACATATTCTTTGATCCATGAAGGGTATTCTGCAGCTCTTTGCGTCAATATTTCTTTCTCAGAGAGGTCTAGATGTTTGACACTCATATAATCTTCGAAGAAACTATATGAACACAAGAAGCAGAAGAAATATATATGTTGCGCCCTGAAATTAATTATAGACTCTATTGAATTTTAAGTGAAAGACATTAAAACTTTTACCTCTCAAGTGACTCGAAAAAGCCACAATTTCGCAAAACATATGCATGTGCGCATTGTTTGTCTTGTTCTGAAAGCCAGATTTCATGCATTTTTCCCATGGGTCGACCTACGTGAGTAAATATATCGGGGACTCCATCGAAATGATATTTCGGGAATTCACCTTCAGTGAGTCTTGTTAACCTGACCAAATTAGTGCAAATCAATTTATAATAACGTTTTTATCGCTTTCCTTTATATACTTGAGGGGAACTAGTGAATTGTTATCATGTTTTTACCTTACTTTCAATTTTATGCTCGGGGGAAAATAGTGCTCTGTGAAATAAGCTACCTCCTCCCGTAGATATGAGCGAACAATCGATCCTCCTGCATATCTATGGTTCTTTGCTTTACCTTTCAAATTTTTGAAGTACTTTTCGAAAGGGTACATCCACATGTATTGCACGGGACCTCCTAATTCAGCTTTGTATGAGAGATGTATAGGTAGGTGCTCCATCACGTCGAAAAAAAATGGAGGAAATGTCTTCTCCAAATTGCATAGAATTAAAACTATGTTTTGTTTTAGAATTTGGACGTGATTTTTCTGTAGAGTTCTCGAACATAGATCACGGAAAAATCCTCCAACATCTGCGATTTATAAATTGAAACTGCAAATGGTTACTATAAATTAATATAATCATAGTTATGTGATTTATAATAAGTAATTAGTACCTGATATCGCAGTGTGCACGTTCCGGTCTAGTAGTTCTGCAAAGATAAACGGAAGTAGCCGCTCCATAAAAACATGGGAGTCATGACTCTTCATCCCATAAAACTTTTCATTAACCATATCAGCACAATTAGCTAAGTTTGAAGCATAACCGTTTGGAAATTGGACAGATTGTTTCACACATTCCAATAAGCTTCTTATGTCTTTGTCTCTCAATGAGCAGGCAGGGAAAGGGGCTACATCATTACCATCGATATATAAGTGGGGCCGATTACAGAATTCTTTTATATCCAATCATGAAGGGATGTGTCTTTTGATTTACCCTTCACACGCATAACAGTATTCATGATGTTGTCAAAAAAATTCTTCTCTATATGCATTAGATCGAGATTATGTCGAAAACTGAGGTCCCTCCAGTACGGCAATTCCCAAAATATGCTTGTTTTGTGCCAGTTATGATCTTTCCCATAGCGAGGCTTCTTCTTATCGTGACCACATCCACCAACATCCTTTGCTTTCGTTGGATTTACACGTTTCACCCATGAATACATTTGTTTACCAGTCAAAGACTCAGGTGGTAAGTATTTCCTAGCGTCTCTACCCTTCAGAAAGTCTTTTTTATTCTTCCTTAGAGGATGATCAAGAGGAAGAAATCTTCGATGACAGTCAAACCAACACGTTTTTCTTCCGTGCGGCAGAGAAAAAGACTGTGTATCTTCCATGCAAGTTGGACAAGACAATTTGCCATGGGTGGTCCATCCTGATAACATTCCATACGCCGGAAAATTGCTTATCGTCCACAACAACACTGCTCTTAGTCTGAAATTTTGATTCAATGAAACATCGTATGCATCAACTCCAGTAGACCACGGTTCTTTTAACTCATCAATCAGAGGTCGAAGGAAGTTATCGAGACTAGCTCGCGGATGATTTGGCCTGAAATTCATAATGGTTAGAAACAAGTACTCTGTATTCATGCACATACCAGGGGTAAATTATATGGAGTAAGGATCACAGGCCACAACGAATGATTTTTTGACATGTCAAATGGATTAAACCCATCTATACATAATCCAAGATAAACGTTACGGGGTTCTTCAGAAAACTAGGGATGTTGATCTTGAAAATATTTCCACTCCGCCGCATCATATGGATGACACATTTTTCCCTCATTTGGTTGGTGCTCGGCATGCCATCTCATTGCTGCCGCAGTCTTCTCGCTCTGATACATTCTCTTTAATCTGTCACCAATAGGCATATACCACATACGACTATATGGTACATTGGTCTTTCGGTTTTGCTTGTTAGGCATCCATCTTTCCGACTTAAAAAACCGACACTTTTCTAACCCTTCATCTTCTTTCAAGAAGATCATACAATTTTTAATGCAGACATCAATTGCGTGACTTGGGAGCTCTAAATTACGCATCAATTTGTTTGTCTCGTAATGTGATCTGGTTGCCTGGTTTCCTTCTGGTAAATAATCTGTCAACATTTGGCATACCGAATCCACTGAAGCTTCACTCCAATTATAATCTGTCTTATTTTTCATGACTCGAGCAGCTAAGGATAACTGTGAATGACCGTCACGACAACCATCGTATAATGGAGTATTCGCTCCATCTAACAAGTTGTAGAATTTTTTTGAATGATTTTGTATTGGTTCTTCTACATTCTGATAATAACTACCATCATGATGATAACAGTTATCATCAAAACCCACGTTGTCACGAAACACATCATTCACCATATCCACAAGATATCTATCTTTTACTACATTACCCGTTTCTTCACTCCCACTTATATGCGTTCTATCAACATTACTCATTCCTATATCCATATCGAGTTCTTCACCATGTCTATACCATATATAATAATCTGGCATAAATCCATTACTATACAGATGTTTCTGAACTCTTGTACCCGGGATAAATTTTGAAGGGAATGTCCTGGATATCATACTTGTATTCACTCTAGTATAGTTGTGAAGTCGAGATAAGACTATCATGTGATACTGGGTAGTTATAATGCTTTGCTAGAAGCCGCTTATAACTTATGAGTTGTGAACTCATTGCCAGTATTATATGATCCTATAGGGCCACACACCTAAGCAAACCGGATAACAAATATTGGGAATGATCATTAGAGTAATGATCTAATCAATGTGTAATTGTTACACATTGATATGGAGGTTTGAAGAGTGTGTCGATCGACACACATGCTTGTGTCGATCGACACAGCTCCGGATTAATGATATCGGGTTTTAATTAATGACTTAACTTAAACCGGTTAATCCAGACGGTTAAGGAATTTTGACCATGCCTCTATATAAAGGCATTAGGTCACGAAATTTCAGTCTAAGGTTTTAACCTAGCCGTCCAAAGAAACTCCTCTCTTCCCAGAGGCACTAGCATCCCTGACCCAGCTTTGTGTGAGTGTGGACTTACTATAGAGGCGCAACATCTGAGGCGCTCCTGATCTCGATATCATGTTCATTCCGCTGCCAAGAAACTCCAGGTATATCCGTGATCTGATAACATAGATTCAATCAACATGATCTAGGGCTAAAAGGAATCATTAGGTTTATGAAAAAGTTTTATAACCTACACCTAAATTCCTGGAATAAGGATCTATAGAGATATGGGAGAAGCCACGTACATTCTTGGAATAAGGATCTATAGAGATAGATCGAAGAGGCTAATTGGACTGTGTCAGGATACTTACATTGATAAGGTCTTACACAGGTTCAATATGCATGATTCCAAGAAGGGCTTGCTTCCAATGTCACATGGCATTACTCTCAGCAAGAAGCAGTGTCCTTCGACACCTGCTGAGCGAGAGCGCATGAGTAGGATTCCCTATGGCTCTGTGATAGGATCTATCATGTATGCCATGCTATGTACACGACCGGACGTCGTTTCTGCTTTGAGCATGACGAGTCGATACCAATCTGATCCCGGTGAGAGTCACTGGACTGCCGTCAAGACAATCCTGAAGTATTTGAGGAATACTAAGGATAAGTTCTTGGTTTACGGAGGAAGTGATGAGCTTGTGGCTAGTGGATACACCGACGCTAGTTTCCAGATGGACAAAGACGATTTCCGATGTCAATCTGGTTATGTCTTCTGTCTGAATGGCGGTGCAGTTAGTTGGAAGAGTTCCAAGCAGAGCACTGTAGCAGATTCCACGACAAAAGCTGAGTACATTGCTGCTTCAGAAGCAGCAAAGGAAGCTGTTTGGATTAGAAAGTTCATCACTGAACTTGGTGTGATTCCTAGCATTTATGAGCCTGTGGCGTTGTTGTGTGATAACAATGGAGCTATAGCTCAAGCAAAGGAACCCAGATCACACCAGAAGTCTAAACACATCGAGAGAAGATATCATCTGAGACGAGATATCATTGAGAGAGGAGATATGAAGATCAGCAGAGTCCCGACGGACGAGAATGTTGCTGATCCTCTGACTAAGCCACTCCTGCGGTCCAAGCATGAGAGTCATGCTGCTGCGATAGGAATTAGATTTCTTGAGTAGTAATCTTAATTTGAGTGGGAGTTGTTTGTTTTGTTTTGATGTTCATGTAAACATACTTTGGTTAATGTTTAATTTAATGAAATTGTTTCATTATTATTTAATTGTGCAATTGAATAATTAAATAATAAGTCCCAAAATAATTTAAGGCATTCTTATAGGTTATCAAATACGTGATTTGATCATGAAACCCTATAAGCGACAGATGTCATAAATTACAGAGGTCCCTGGTCGAAGGTTGTTAAATTGGGACATTAATAACCGCGCGAGACTAGTATGTGATGTGACTGATGGCCAAGTTTCATGGTGTCATTGATAGGAGTATCAAAGTCAATCACATTGATATGTGTTGTGAACACGGTATCGGACGTGACCCGCTAATGAGAACTCAACAAGATTGTTATATGAGTGTCATATGAGTTTCTCATTACGACTATAGAGTATAGTCCTTAGACCTGAGTTCATCATGATTTTCTGCATATGAATTGGTCTACTTTGACTTTGTCAAACGTCATCCGTAACTGGTGATTATTCAGACATTGATTGGGCATATCATGAAATGTGTGGGGAACAGGGGATAGAACAAGATGGGATTTGTCCCTCCTATATAACGGGAGTTAAATATCTATGGGCCTATCGAAGATTTGGTATTGAAGGAATGTGTGGGCACACTCAAACAAGCTGAATGTCAGTTTTTTTCCTTTATCAGTATAAATCAGAGTTCGATAAACGTGATTTGGCTTTATAAGGATGACACGAGTTCTTGCCTTATGCTGAGTCGAGATATAGAGACAGAGGGATTATTGGAATAAGTTGATTCCAGTACAAGTGGGAGATTGAAGGGAATGTCCTGGATATCATACTTGTATTCACTCTAGTATAGTTGTGAAGTCGAGATAAGACTATTCTGTGATATTGGGTAGTTATAATGCTTTGCTAGAAGCCGCTTATAACTTATGAGTTGTGAACTCATTGCCAGTATTATATGATCCTATAGGGTCACACACCTAAGCAAACCGGATAACAAATATTGGGAATGATCATTAGAGTAATGATCTAATCAATGTGTAATTGTTACACATTGATATGGAGGTTTGAAGAGTGTGTCGATCGACACGCATACTTGTGTCGATCGACACAGCTCCGGATTAATGATACCGGGTTTTAATTAATGACTTAATTTAAACCGGTTAATCCAGACGGTTAAGGAATTTCGACCATGCCTCTATATAAAGGCATTAGGTCACGAAATTTCAGTCTAAGGTTTTAACCTAGCCGTCCAAAGAAACTCCTCTCTTCCCAGAGACACTAGCATCCCTAATCCAGCTTTGTGTGAGTGTGGACTTGCTATAGAGGCGAAACATCTGAGGCGCTCCTGATCTCGATATCCAATTCATTCCGCTGCCAAGAAACTCCAGGTATATCCGTGATCTGATAACATAGATTCAATCAACATGATCTAGGGTTAAAAGGAATCATTAGGTTTATGAAAAAGTTTTATAACCTACACCTAAATTCCTTCAAATTTTTCATTCTCGCAAGCAAGACAAGGACGGTAAAACTTACCACGATTTCTCTGCACTGGAAACTGGCTATTTGTAAATTTTATGAATTGATCCACCCCCGTTATGAATTTCTTCGAGAGATTTCCCGTTGCTTCATCATTCCTATTATACATCCACGCTCGAAAATTACCATAATTGTAATTTTCCGTCATTATATGACTTAAGAAACCTTCACCCTCTTATTTTGTGTCTAAAATATCTTTCTTATCTTTGTGTTTCTACAATTGTGGAAAGAAAATTCGAGTTCTTTCTATATATAGAATTTTTTGCTACTGATTTGCTACTGTATACCAAATTAGGTACACCAACCAGCAAAATAAACCCACGTGTTTCTTACATATATTTTGCTACTGTTTTGCTACTGATTTATCACCCACCAAAATCTGTAGCAAATCAATCGCTAATTTTGCTACTGATTTGCTACTGTATCAGTAGCACCCACGAAATGATCTCTACGTGGCATGTACCATAATTTTGCTATTGATTTGCTATTGTTCAACGACCTACCGACTTCCTTTTTGCTACTACGGTTTAGTCTCTAATCGGTAGTAAAATTGCTACTAATGCCCGACTTCGTTTGGTAGTCGTTAAATTACTACTGATTAGGGACTGTTTATATCAGTCGCAAATCAGTAGCGAAACAGTCGGTAAATTTACCTACTGGATATTCAGTAGCAAAAATCAGTAGCGAGAAACTTGTTTTGGTGTAGTGAATGTAGAGAAGTCACAGCCAAAGGTTTACACTACTCCTCTACCCTATCCTTATGGCCACTTTTCCTCTACCCTATCCTTATGGCCCTAATAAGTCTAAGAAGGAAGTTGAAGATGCTCGGTGCAAGGAAATATTAGAACAACTCTCATTCATAATTCCCTTCTTTGATGCATGCAAGATGGCTCCTACACTGAAGAAATATGTGAAAAGATGCTTGCTAACACTATGAGTCTAGATGAAGGTGTAATGATGATTACAGAGACGTGTTCACAGATGATCCAATATAAAATGCCTAGGAAGATGAAAGATCCGAATAGCTTTGTTCCTAGATTTGACACCTTACATTTGAGAGATCCCTTTGTGACTTAGACTCCAGCGTGAATCTCATACAATTTTCAGCAGCCAATAAATTAGGTAAGATGGAATTCACTTATACTTATATAATTCTAGTTCTTGCAGATAGATCAAACCATACTCCTGAGGAGATCCTAGAGGATGTGCCTGTTAACATTGAGAATTGTTGGATTCATGCGGACTTCGTTGTTTTAGATTATGAGAGTCATGAGCCACGAGATCCTATTATTCTTGGGAGACCCTTTTTAGCCACTGCTGAATCTTTGATTGATTGCAAGAAGGGGTAAATTGAGCTGAGGTTGGATGATATGACCATGGTTTTGACATGAATAAGATACTGAAACGCCCAACAGTTGATGAGAAGTGTTTGATGAGCTGCGAATTAGGGATGATCTAGAGGTTGCATTGATTTAGATAGAAGGGGAACATGGATTCGTAAGTGAAGAAGCCACTGTGTATGCTAGGATGATGGATGCTTGCAGTAGGATTGAAACAATGGTTGTTCAGCTTGATGTGCCAAAGAAAAAGCTAAGGCTAGTGATTATAGTGAAAAGCTGGCTCCCAAGATTGAACTAAAATAACTTCCAGCCGGGATAAGGTACGTGTTTCTTGGTCCTAACTCAACTTACCCTGTCATTATTAAATCTGAATTGAACAAAGCAGATACTACTTTATTTCAGAAAAAAATTGCGAAAACATCGCAAGGCGCTTAGCTACTCTCTTGATGATCTTACAGGTATATCTCCAGACTTGTGCATGCATAGGATACAGTTGGAGGATGAGTCAAAGTCATCTAAAGAACATTAGAGAAGGCTGAATCAAAGTTTGAAAGATGTGGTAAAGAAAGAGATCATGAAGCTTCTGAAAGCAGGAATCATCTACACAATTTTAGATAGTTCATGAGTTAGTCCAATTCATGTTGTGCCAAAGAAAGGAGAAGTGACTATAGTTAAGAATGAGAAGAACGAGCTGGTTCCTACAAGGATCATTACGGGGCATATGATGTGTATTGACTACAGAAAGCTGAATGTTGCAACCAGAAAAGATCACTTTCCCCTCCCCTTCATTGGCCAGATGCTTGAGAGACTCGCTAACAACCATTACTATTGTTTCCTTGATGAGTATTCTGGTTTCTTTCAGATTCCTATTCATCATGATGATCAAGAGAAGCACTTTCACATTCCCATATGGTACGTTTGCTTATCGAAGAATGCATTTTGGTTTGTGTAATGCTAATGTATCATAGATTTTACCGGTTTTTATACCATGATACATGTGTTTTTATAGAATCTTTCTAAAATGTTTTAGGTATTTATACAGTTCTAGCAAGCAAAGGATGATTTGGAACAAAAGAAAAGAAAGTGAAGAGATTTGTAGCAAAACTAGCAAAAGAGCTACATATCAAATTGTAGGCACAAGAGTTAATTTTCATTTCCTCTTTGGAACCATTTATTTTATGCAAACGAATAAAAGAAGGAAAATGTATGGGAACGGATTACCCGAATTACCCAAATGATCCGTTTGCATCCTATTTTTTTAATTAATAGGCAAAAAATTACTCAAAATTTCCCGAAATCCTGTTCCAGAATCGAACATTACCCAAATTAATGAGAGTTTGTGTGCTAATTTTTTCTACCCATTGTTTTGAACCAGTCCCGTTTTCGAATTATTTTTTGTCATGTTACCCAATTTTCCATTTCGTTTACTAATCGAGAATACTTCCAAAAATGTTTTTCAATACTTTCGAGAAATGTTTTTTTAATACTTTAGTTAACCATTCTCGTTATTTCCTCCCGTTACCCAGAATGAAAACTCCTAAAAATATTTCGGCACATACAAAAAAGTCTCATTTAAATTTAACCACATGTAAAAAAAAAATCCAATTAGATCTTACCATGTGTAAATGTGCGATTGATAAGATGAAAATTGTACTATAAAATGAAAGTTAGATTTTTTTTATCAAAACAATAAAAGGAAAACGAAAAGTAAATAAGGAAAACTATGCTGTCAAATTTTAGAGGGAAAAAAAATATAAATATTCACCTTTTTATAAACAATTTTTGTAAAAAAAAATTCCAAATTTTTGAATAATCATATGCAATATAAATATTCTAAACACTTATACAAACCACATACATCACATTTGCTTCATAAATATATACACATACGATGAAAATTTGTCTCTCAAAAACCTCATTTTTTGAAAATTATAATATTCCAATAATAAGACAATTTGAAATATTTGTATACAGTAGAAACTCTAAAAATTAATACTCGATAAATTAATAAACACGATAAACTAATAAATTTCTCCAGTCCCGAGTTGTACCAGTGTAAAATTTGACAAGACTCGATAAGATAATAAGATAATAATTTTTTAGAAACCCCTATATATATACATGGTCCCAACAATATCATAAATTAATAATCGTATATAAATTTATACATTTAAGTCAATTTAGTAAATTATAACTCTAGTATTGTGTGTTTTGTCTTGAAGCTCAAATCTCGTTGGAGTTCATCTCTAATTTTTCTTATAACATTAAAAACTTCTTGTATCGTATTCTCAAATCGTATAAAAAATTTATGAAGAATTTGGTGGGATAATTGTTTTCTTATGTGCAACTGCTTCCAAAGTACATCAATATCATCTTTAGTCTTATCATCAACATTAACGATTGTAAAATAAATAAATAAAATATAGGAAATTTGAATTTCTCTCTTTATCGATAAATTAATAACTCTATAAGTTAATAAAATATTACAATCCCGATATTATTAATTTATAGAGTTTCTACTATATTTATTTTGTCTAACTTTTTAACAAATTTACCAAATAAAACACATATTACATGGAAATCCCAAAGAATACATACAAAGATATTTAAGCTTTGCTACCACAATTTTTTAATACATTTAGAAACTAAATATATTTACAAAACAAAAATAGTGCTACACAAATTTATCATAATATAAATAAGATATTTATTACTAAAAACCTCAAAAAATTAATAAAATGTAAAAATCAATTATTTTAGTTTTTCCACAATTTGTTTTTAATAATATACATATGGCAATTAATTTATGTAGAAAGTTATACCATAATCTAAAATAATGTTATATAGTCTTTGGTTTATAATTTATCTAATTTTACAGAAAAATTATTAAAATATTTAATAAATAATTAAATAAATAAATATTAAACGATTTTTAAGAAACATATTTGTCATCTAGAAAATTTAAGGTATCTTTGGTACTTGAATCCTTCGAATAGTAATTATTTCAATATGTTATTTCTTATTTATTTTCATTTATTAAATCTATAAGAACACATATACAAAAGTATAGAATATTCGTAAGTGATAATTACATAAACAATAAAATAATTAAAATGGTACCTGTAAAAAATTCTAGCTTTTATATCTTTATTAGAAACCCCAAAAATCCAAAGAAAAACAGCCTATTTAAGGAATTTGGTTGTTTCGATCCCATGTTTTATAATACAATAAATCTTTTACACATGAAATTTTTTTTGTGAATGAACATCAACCCAAAACATAAATTTAAATGTGATCAACTTCATGTAACTTCTTTAGACTCTTCGCAAATGAAAAAAATAATCAATAAAATGTAAATATCGTTTACAACAAAAATATTTAAACTTGCAATTTAAGACATATTTAGTTATTTATGAGATTGATTCTTATTCTCTCATTCGTTCATTAGTCTATGTGGAACAAAAAGTAAAAATTAATATTCACTTTGTATGTAAGAGGTGCGATATAATTTAAAGTGAAAGGGGTAAAATGATTTTAAATTTAGTTCGACAAAATGAGAATATATTTAGATTTGGTCATTAATATTAAAATAACATATATATATCTATATGTTTTTCATCAATAAAAAATATAACATTATTAATGAATACTTAAAATATGGTATTTTTGAGAATTGTTATATTTTAAATTTGATAAGCGAAAATGTTTGAATATTTTATTTTTATGTTAATATAATATTTTAACTTCTCGGTCAAGTTAAATCATTTATAATATTAAAAATTTGAAAAATTTAAACATTTTGATCAAATTAAAATATTTTTAATATTTTTAATTTTATTAGTTTAACATATTTATCATATCCGGTCTAAATGTGATTCGATAAAGAATCATATAAAATCGAATTAAAACTTTCATAAGTTAGATGCCTATTATGTTAGATTTCTTATTTTCATTTTAAATTGTGAATTTTTTTTTAATTGTTTATACGATTGACTAATGCCACGTCACATTCTTCCTTATTTTTTCGATCTGGGACAAAAATTATATATTAAAATTTTAAATGAGAGATAAAATGGAGTATACAATAAAGGGGAGGAGTGGGTGATTATGGCTCTTTGAATTTATATATTGATTTTGTTAGTAATTTACATATGAAATTTATATTTCTTTATATCAAAATGTAAAATTATGATGTTTATTTATTTTCTATCAAAATGTAAAATTAATTATCTACTTTATAGTAGTATGAATTATAAAATTATTTTGAAAGTTTTTTTGAATTTTTTTTATCTATTAAAAATAAATTTGAAATAGAAGTTCTTAATTAATAGAGATTTTTTGTTTTATATTTATAGTTAGTGCTACCTAACTTTTATACTTTCTTTTTATTCAAATCAATTTCACAAAAAATAAATTTTTGGTAGTAAAAATGAAAATTGTAATGCAGAATACAAATTTTTTTAAAAATTAGATATATTTATCTAATTACCAAATTTAAGAATAAAAATTGAATTTTTAATGATACTTGTATATTAATGTAATTAAATATATAGTTATATAAGGAAAAAATCTTTATGAAAGATATTATGCAGATTTTATCATTTAATTAATTGTGTATAACTAAATATTATTATTATATCTTTAATTAATTTATTAAACTTTCTTTCTATATAATGGCAATGCATGTAAATTAATGCAAATTAAAAGTTATATTCTAAAAATACTTCTATTTTATTATATTAGAGATTATCTCTAAAATAGTCTTTTAAAGTCGCAAGTTTTATTCCAACATAGATAATCACATACGGTAGAATGTTGAGTTGTAGTGCTGAACTAAATTAGTTTTGAAACTGAAAGAACGTGAAAACTAAGTGAGTTTTGGTCTAATAGTTTTCCTTGACCAAGGAGATTACTAATTAGAATCAGTTTGGAATGAGTGATTTATGTCTTAGAAGTGATATTATAAACGGCTTGATTCGAATATCGAAGGAGAGCATGGATAAGCGTCAGAACTTCCGAAAAAAAAAAAAACGTGAAACATTATCATTTGTTACTTGCAATTTATGTAAGAACGGTGATATTAGACTCTGCTGGATTATTGTATGGTGTTGTTATATTTTGTAGGTTTGAATCATTCAGATTTGTCTGAGTTGCCTAGTTGTAGTATTTAAATATTTCTATAGGCTATTAAAGAAGACAAACTTAACTTTTTCTTTGAGTCAAATGCAAACTTTTCTTTTTGACGCTTCGTAGATAATAGCAAGTTATAAAAGTAACGCTGTTAAGGGAGAAACGGCAAAAGGAAGATAAAAAAGGAAGTAACCGTTGTAAAATATTATTGGCTGAATCTTTACGTTTGACCTCTCTCTTCTTCCTATACATAAGTTGTACCTTAGTTTGTTACCCACATCATGCTTTCCCCTACTCTCTCTTTCCCTCGCGTGAATTCCACGTTAATCGGAGTTAGTTTCTCCAAATTATCCTTTTAAACCGTTTCAGAAGACAAATTTATAAATTTACCTCAAGCCTCTTCTCTCTCCTTCTCGTACTTCCATAGGTATAAATTTTCGAGTGATCTTGAAGCCACGGGTGTGACATTGGGTCAACGGCGTTTTGACCGGAAAATACGACAAAAGTGTAGGGGTAGAGAAGTCATTCAAACTCGCATACGTTTGTACGCAGGGAAAGGAGAGATACAACTCAACCACTTTTATATATTTATAAGCGAAGAGATAAAGAAAGAGAAAGATAAGGGGACCGGAAGAGAGCTGTGTAATCCGCGAGACCAGATTATGTTGCCTGCAAGGAAAACCAGAGACTTTACGCCAGGAAGGAAACGGCGGCGATGTATTCCTTCTGTTTCCCCGGCGCCGGAAACCACAACGGCCGTCGATTTGTTCGATTCAATTCCCGACGATCTGGTCGTTTCTATCCTTTGCAGACTTGGCTCTACAGCTCGATGTCCCGCCGACTTCATCAACATCCTGATGACGTAAGCTTTCCGTTGGTTTCGATAATCTCATCGGTCGGACACAGGTCTTGTCTAATTGATTATTTGGTCGTGTTTTCTTTTGGGAAACAGATGTAAGAGGTTAAACGGGTTAGCTACGAGTTCTCTAGTGTTGTCCAGAGTGTCTCCCAAAGCGATTGCCGTTAAAGCTCAAAATTGGTCGGAATCAGCCCACCGGTTCCTCAAACGATGTGTGGACGCCGGAAGCCTCGAAGCTTGCTACACTCTCGGAATGGTTAGTTGAATGCCTATGTTTGTCTTTGTTAAGTTTTTCCTGCTTCTGACTTTTTTCCGAAATTAAAAAAAAAAATGCTTTTGGGTGCAGATTCGGTTTTACTGTCTGCACAACAGGGGAAACGGTGCGTCGCTCATGGCCAAGGCCGCGATAAGCTCTCACGCGCCGGCGTTGTACTCCTTAGCCGTGATTCAGTTCAATGGAAGCGGCGGCTCTAAGAATGATAAAGACCTTAGGGCCGGTGTGGCTCTGTGCGCGCGTGCGGCTTTCCTCGGGCATGTCGATGCACTCCGCGAGCTAGGCCACTGCCTCCAAGATGGCTACGGCGTTCCGCAGAACGTCTCTGAGGGTCGCCGATTCCTCGTTCAGGCCAACGCTCGCGAACTCGGCGCCGTTCTATCATCCGGGATCCCGGCTCGATCGTGGCTCACCTTATCCCAAACTCCAATCCGTAATCCGAATCAAATCGATGGGCATGGTTGCCCCTTGCTTAGCGATTTCGGGTGTAACGTGCCGGCACCGGAAACACATCCGGCAAATCGATTTCTGGTGGATTGGTTCGCTAATCCCGGTGTAGGTTCTATTGGAGAGGGATCGAGGCTGTGCTCGCACGCCGGATGCGGACGACCAGAGACAAGGAAGCATGAGTTCCGGAGGTGTTCCGTTTGCGGTGTCGTAAATTACTGCTCACGCGCTTGTCAGGCCCTCGACTGGAAACTCCGACACAAGCTGGACTGCGCTCCGGTAGATGCCGGTGGTGCTGATGGGGAAGGTAACGTCCAGATTGACGGTAATGTTAACGGTGATGACGTGGTCCCAATGAGTTAACGGCAACATGTAACGGCTGCTTTAGCCTTTAAGGACAAAAAAAGAAGATGCGAGAAGAGACCAATGTAGTTTTTTTTTTTCTGAACAGCAAGAGACCAACGTAGTTTAGTTTTTACTTTTTTGAGTAGTGGAAAGGTTAGGATAAAATATTAGCATCGGTAGACGGTTAGACATCGTAAAGTAAGTTTTGTATTCCAATCGATCGGAGAATATAACCGGAATCATGCTACAATCTTTTTAAAAACTAAGTATTTCGTGCTAAGATTTTTGTTTTATGTTTAATCAGATGATGTTAAGAAAAGTATATCACACGATAAGCCTGTATATAGTACATGATTTAGGCTGTGAAAGTGGTGGAAACGAACCTTTTTTTTACAACATAAGCACCATACATTAGTTAGACCGGCGGGAAAAGATTTACATCAGAGCAAAACCAAACCGGTTTTACATAGCTAACATGGGAAAATAGGGACCCTCGTGCTCTTGCCCCTTTAGCAAGGGTATCGGCACGGACATTAAGAGATCTAGGAATAAAAATTAAGGTAAAGTCAGAAAACTTGGCACGAAGTGTGTTGAAAAGATCCAAATCCGCGTAGAAAGCAGGCCAATCTGAGTGATTTTCCGTCATCGAGATTAACGTTGAACAGTCCGTCTCTATCTTGACGGTAAGAAAGTGCCTCTCTAGAAGACACGACATAGCCCAAAGAAGTCCATCAAGTTCGGCGTGAAGAGTTGAAAGACTTCTTCGACACCCTTGCAATCTTAGAAGAAAACGTCCCTCAGAATCGCGCAAACACCATCCCAGTCATCTGACAGGTCCAATATTGTGCCAAGAGGCATCTATTTGACATGTCAGAGACTAGGAAGTTGCAAGGGACACCTCTAAAGAAGCTTCTCCGAAACTCTCCTCCTCTTCGTCTTCGTTTCCTTTTTGGTTTGCAGATCTCCAACTTTCCGCCTCTAAAATTGCTATCTGAAGGGTATCTTTTGGTGAAACAATCTTTCCATTGAAGACTTTTTCATTTCTCGCTTTCCAAATGTACCACATAATCCAAGGGAAAAGATCTCGTTCTGTCTCTGATAAACCTGAATTTTTGGTCCTCCAAAAGAGGTGATCCATATTTCGGTATAAGGAGGTACTCGGGAAGGTTCCCAGAAGTGTTGGCATACTCGACAAGGCCTAGACTTGTACGGCAGGGGGGCACTCAAAGAGGAGGTGGTTAATTGATTCCTCAGGCCCACCGCATCTTGGACAACTACTGTTTGTGCCCAAATGGCGGTATACGAGATTCTTGCATGTAGCAACACAGCCCGATAGCGCCTGCCACATAAAATGTTTCAGCTTCTTTGATGTCTTCACTTTCCATACTTGGCATTTAAGTGCGGTAGTACTAGGTTCCAAGAGCGGTTTATGGACTGAAGCATCTACCATCTTGCTTGCTATCTCATATCCTGATTTGACCGTGTAAATTCCTGATTTTGTATAAGACCAAGCATATCCATCCAAAGTGAATTGCCGACTCGGTCTCATCCCAAGAATAAGACGGATGTCCTCGGGATGGATAAGTTCTTGTAATATCGTTTCATTCCATCCACTCGCATCTCGATGGATCAAACTATGTACCAACAAGGAAGGGTCTCGATTCTGAGATCGAATAGCCGGTCTCGCCAGACGGGCCGGGACGTCCGGGATCCAAGGTTCATACCATACACTCGTGTTGCAACCCGAACCAATAGTCTTTCTGAGCCCCTGGAATAGAAGGGGTCTTGCAGTTAAAATACTCTTCCACCCAAAAGAAGGGGATCGAGACTCACAAACCTCCAAAGGGCTAGTGTGTCTGAAATAGCGAGCTATAAGGACCCGAGCCAACAATGAGGATGGATAATGTAGTAAACGCCATAATTGTTTAGCTAACAAGGCTAGGTTGAACGCGTGTAGATCCCTAAAACCCAGACCACCCAACTCTTGGAGAATAAAAATCTTATCTCATGCAATCCAGTGGAGGCCACTACTATTGCTCTTAGCACTCCACCAAAAATCAGAGATTGCACTACTTAGTTTCTGAGTGACACATTGTGGAAAAAGAAAACACGACATTGGGAATGTCGGAAGAGTTTGAGCCACTGATTTAATGAGGACCTCTTTTCCACCTTTAGAAAGTAGCTTTGAAGTCAATGTGGTTGCCCGATTGCTTAATCTCTCTTGGATATATGTAAATACTTTTTTCTTCGAGCCACATATTTCTTCAGGGATACCCAAATACATCCCCATACCTCCTTCCTTATTGATACCAATAGCTAATTTGATTTGCCTCTTGATCTGTGGATCCACAGTTTTCCCAAAAGTGATACAAGATTTCGATCGGTTCAGTTCTTGTCCTGACGCCTTTCCATAAATCTCGATTATGTTAAAAATCTTTGCACTTTGTAGGAGGTCAGCTTTGCAGAAGAAGAGGCTATCGTCAGCGAAGAGGAGATGTGAAACTGGCGGACTTCTCCGGGCAATCCGTAGCCCCGATAGTCGTCGTTCTGCCTCCGCCCCATTAAGAAGAGAAACAAGCGCTTCTGTGAGGATTATGAAGAGAAAAGGGGACAAGGGGTCGCCTTGACGCAGTCCACGAGATGGTTTTATATAACCTTTTGCCTCGCCATTGATGAGCACTCAGTAAGATACCGAGGAGATACAAAACATCATCCACCTCACCCCTTTAGGATGGAACCCGAGTTTTAACATTAACGCCTTGAGAAAGCTCCATTCCACTCGATCGTATGCCTTACTCATATCCGTCTTTATGGCCATGAAATTCGATTTACACATTGAGCTTGTACGAAGGGCGTGAAAGTTCTCTTGAGCAAGTAGAATATTGTTTGTAATCAAACGACCAGCCATAAAGGCCGATTGGGTCTCCGAAATCATTTTCGGGAGGAATCTCTTGAGTCTTTTACATAATATTTTTGAGATGATCTTGTAACTGACATTACACAAGCTAATAGGCCGAAATTCTGTCATAGCCTGAGGACGATCAGTTTTTGGGATAAGACAGATGTTTGTCTGGTTAAGCCGAGGGTCAAAACTTTCTGTCGTGAAGAATTCCTTAACCCTTTTAACAATGTCTTGGCCCATACTTGGCCAGAATCTCTGATAGAGTCTACTTGTCATACCATCAGGGCCGGGGGATTTATCATGATTTATATCAAAAACCGCTGCTTTTATCTCTTCGATAGATGGTTCTCGCACAAGATCCTGGTTTGTACCATCCGGAACTTTCGCGGTAATAAACCGGAGTGCTTCATCGAAGTCATTGGGAACCGATGTGGTAAACAAATCCTTGAAATATTGTGTCGCTATCCTCTCGATCCCAATCGGATTCTCCACCATCATCCCATTAGTATCCTTTAAGCCGAAGATACGGTTTTTTGCTCTTCTTTGTTTAGTAGTAGCAAAGAAGAAGGATGTACTTCTATCTCCCTCCTTTCGCCACTGGGCTCTACTCTTCTGCTGCCAGAATACGTCTTCTTCTCGAAAAGCCGCAATTAGTTGTCTTCTCAAGTCTTCCACTTCTTCTGTTGTTGAATTTTCATCTGCTTGGGCTACATCAATTTTGATCTTCAGTTCTTCAATGAGAATGGCTGAGTTAGATTGATTATCTTTCTTCCATATGGAGATCTTACTTCTACATGAGACAATTTTTTGGTGGAAATCTCGAGAAGACGATGGATCAAAATCTCCCCATCCTGTCTTAACCGCTTCTTTCAACCCAGGTTTTCCTATCCATCTCTTATCAAATATAAAAAAATTCTTCATGGATCGAGGCCCAGACTGGATCCGTGCGAGAACTGGCCGATGGTCTGAACCCCAAAGCTTTAAATACTCCACATTGGTGTGAGAAAAAAGGTCGTGCCATTCCTCATTTCCAACAGTCCTATCAAGCCGACACTTTATCTTTTCGTTACTTCATCTTCCCACCCAGGAGAGGAAACTCCCCTTAAAGGGGAATTCGATCATGCCGCAATTATCTAGCATGGTACGAAAGGGGATGAAAGAGGACACAACCCGTCTTGTTCCCCCCCCCCCCCCCCCCGCTTCTCATGGTTTCCTAGAATCTCATTAAAATCTCCTATCATGAGCCAAGCCTCTTGACGGGCCAGGCTAAATCGCGTAAGGCGCTCCCACACCTCTTCTCGGTACTTAACGACCGGATCTCCGTTCACAAAGGTCATGTAAGACTTATGTCCTTCGATTTTTGTCTCAACATCAATCAAACGGTTATATGCGTATATGGTAGAAACTGAAGGCTCATCCATATAGAAAAGGGCTAGGCCTCCGCTTCTACCTCTTGGTTCCACGGTACATACATGATCATAACCAAAATGAACTTGCATATTCTGTAGAAAATGTCGATTATTTTTCGTTTCAGAAAGAAAGAGAAAGCTATGAGAGAAACATTTATGTAACTCCTCTAGATGCTCTTTTGTGAGGTCGGTTCCCGCTCCTTGACAATTCCATGCAATGATATTCATTTTTCCTCTTGGCCAGATTCCGTTCCAACAACAGCTCACTTCACCTTTTTTTTTTTTTTTTTAAGGTTTGGAAACGGCTTAGCAAATTGCTAGATAGAAAATGGAAATTATCAGATTGGTCCCCTTTTCTCTACGATTGTTGATACTTACTGAACCAAATCATAGACCGTAGCACCCAATTATGGGGAAAGTTATTGTATCAATTTATTGGGGGCTTCTATTTCCGAAGGCTGAGAACGGAGAGATTCGATCAGAGCTCAACATCAATCACTAATGAGATAAATAAAGCGTTTGAAGCACCGCCGGCGTGGAGGCCCGGACTCTGATAGACAATGGAGATTAGAGGCAGAGCACAAGACTTAAAGCTCGGACACAACAAGGATTCTTCTAGTTATAGATTTTCGTTAATGATCTAATCGGTGTCGTAACTAGCTTCTCCGAGTGTTTCTCGAACCGAAGCAAAAGATTAGACATCACCCAAATATGGGGAAACATAAATTGGATTGTAAAACCCGTTTTATGGGGAAATTCTTTTCAGCAAAACCCAATCTATGGGGAGATAAAAATAAGAAGCACCAGATCTATCTTAGTTGCGATGAAGTGCAGAGCCGGCCGGAGAAACGCTATTGATTTGGATTTGATGTTGCCCAAAAACCATGGGAGAATTGAGCTACGAAAAAGCCAGATCTATGGCTGAGAAGGACACGAACCAGAACATCCAGGGCAGGAGAGGGGAAAGGCGGTGAAGAGCTTCCCGAGTCAACTATCGGAACCAGATTCCGGCCACCGGAAACCAGAACCGTACGGGCATTCATCCAGGTTCGGCACTTGTGGAGGAAGCAACATATTAAATAATGGAAAAGGAGGGAAAAGGGAGACGTAATCTTCCTCCGGCGTAGTGGTGGAAACTAACTAAAAGAAGATTTTTGAGTGGAAAGAACAAAAAGTGATCATTACTAAAACTTTCTTCTCTTATTACTTCTTACTTCGCATATTGGTCAGTTCGTACTTTCTTATACATAAACACCTATTTCTAGTGGGAAGAGGAAGATGATAACTCATACATCTCTTGAGAAATATAAGACAAGTGTTGTTGTGATTGATAATTATACCCATGTCCGTCTCTCGCATAGTGCATGAGGTGTTTTTGCACAGGATGAGGTGTTTTTGCACAGGATGAGGATCAAAAATCAAAATTATTTATGTCACATTAGGCGCAAAATTATTGAATAATAAGTCCCAAAATATAAATCATATGTTTGATGCCATTTTTCTCTTTTCTGCAAAAATCAATGAAGACTCCAAAATCCAGCAGGTAAAGCTTTGATCTTTCTCTTAATCATGGATCTAGTCGTTAAAGACCATAAGATTTCCTATGTATATTCATAAATCAATGGTTTTTTTTATGAGTCTTTGTTTCAATTTCTTATCTCTGAAAATTCTTTGTAGAGATCGTTTGTTCCTCTTCATTCAATTTTTAATCTCTGTAATTACAAGCAAGATCGGGTAGGATATCATCAGTCTCTACCTCTCTGCCCTCTATTCTTCGTAACCCAAGTTTTTATCACTTGATAATGTAATTTTTTTGCTTTGATCAGTTTTGTTAAAATAAAATTTAGTTGTCTTCAGAGCTTTTTTTCTTCTACCGCACCGGGTACCACCGAGGTTTGAGCCGACCCTGGTTACACCCATTTCATAACACTTCCCTTTGAGTATCCATACACCATTGATGTATTACGTGTTGCCTTGTTCAAAACTTTATCATGGAAAAACCTAATGATATATATATATATATATATATTCTTTTCATAAAATCAATGTAATCATTTTGATAAGGATTTATAATTAACAAGGATCAAAGAGTACAAGGACCTAATCTCTCCCTAGAAGATGGATATCTTCATCTCATAGATTCTTAGATGACACATTCTGATACTTTGTATATGCTTCTTCTATGTTGTGGTATGAGGCGCTTTTGTAAAAAGATATGTTGTGTAAGAACTTGAGTGGGTGTATTGGATGTCCACTTCTTGATTCTTCTCGAGTTCTTGAGTGTATGAACAAAATTTTGGAGGAATATGTTTCTTCCTATTGTTTTTGATAGGCCTTTCTTTAATTTGAGCATTACATGTAACATTATCTTTAAAATATTTTGTTGTTCCTTATTGATAATTAATGTGATGAGTCATTTATCTAAGCCATACATATTCTCTATATGCTTAATGAAGCATATACTTAATGAAGCACAAGTACTAGTAAAATTCTAAACATAGTAACGGATTTTTCGTGGTTTTTACTCAAATTTTGTGGCTATATCAAAATAGCCACGAAATAGCAACACAAATTTTTGTTGCTATAGTTATGAGGACATAAAGCTCATACATCAAACAATAACCATGGAGAAAGCCACATAAAGCCAACATATGTCCAAAAGTCTAAGAAGACTTATCAGCCTTGTATTGACCGAGTGAAGCCTAATATCAATTGTTCTGACCCAACGATTATTCACAGCTCAACTGACCATCAAAGTCGAATGATCTCAATATCAGTCCGTATGAGAAAGATATGATCGTTACAAATCGGCTGAACCAATACTTACCCGAATTTATATACCTCGATACCAACGAAGTTTGTTTTCATTTTGCTATGTCTGATTGAATTTTCTTCTCTCCATTTCTTCAAAACTTTAATTCTAATTCTCAAATCACTACAAAAAATAAGGACTATTACATCATTTATTTTATATGTTTGCATTACTTATAAGTGATGCAAACGATATTTACTTCACTTATAAAAGCGTCTTAATATTTGGTGATGTAAACACTATGCATAAGTTTAAACAATGGTTGCAAATATTTGTATCGATTAAAGTAAGCGATGTAAATATGTGTCAATTGTGAAAAATGATGTTATTATTTATGACGCTTTGAATGACTGATGTTAAATGTTTGTATCACTTGTATATAATTGATGTTAAATTTGTATCATTTTTATAAATGATTCTAATTATTATATCATTTTAGATAAACGATAAAAATTATTTATATAACTTGTAGAAGAGTGTAGAAGAGTGATGTTAAAATTAATATCGATTTTCATAAATGATTAAAAAAGTAGTATCATTTGCAATGATTGATATAAATCATTATATCATTTGTTAATAAATGATAATATGTTAATGTAATTGTCATAAATAATGTTTTGACATAATTATATAATTTATATTTAAAAATTAGATTTTTATTGATAACTCAAAACATGTTTTACACAAACGTAATAAAGAACACAAATCAATAAATTTTTAACATATTCTAAACATTAGTTTCTTCAACACTTAGAGTTAGTTTTCCACCTCTTCCATCCTCTCGCATCAACCCAACCTTCTGCAACAATAGCCAGCAACAGTATTAATGTGAAATGAATGAATGAGGAACAAGTGTAACTCACTATTAAAATTCTTATTAAAATGCATCAATATAAATTACAAATTTTCCTTCAAGATCTTTCAACAGCTTAAATCAAGATCCTTATCTTACCTCACTCATCCCTGGATATAACCAAAATGTTATCACAATGGTAAAGAAGCTTCATTACCAAAGCATTTAGAAGCAACAGTGCCAAGAACATCAAAAGGATGTTCAGACCATATGAAATCAGCAACAAAGCAATTTTTTTTCAAAATCAACTCTCGTTTTATACTTGCATAGAAACACCAAGTCTTAAATTAATAGTGCCAAGAAATTTGCAATGTATAACCAAAATTTCAAACTCATGCTTCTACAAAAGATTCATGAACTTTAATAATCGAGAGAGGAAAAGAGAAAAAGAGAGAGAACCTGAGCTTTAGTGGCTTTGTGAAAGAAGGGATGATGGTGACGCCAAATCCATAGAGAAGCCCCAAGCTCTTGATTAAGTATAGTTAGCTAAACGTCTGCTTTCTTCAAATAAAGAACACAAATTAACAAAGAGATTGAAATAGGGCATTTGTATACTCATAAAAAACTTGTCCTCTAATCCTCTTTTGCTCTTCCAAATTCCAATAATATAATTAGATTATTTAGAATTATTACTTCAAAAACTGGAATTCTGAAAACTCAGATTCGTGGCTGCCAAAAGCCTCTCTGCATTCGCAAAAGTAATGTTCTTATTATTATTAAACCATTTTTTCTTAAGTCAACTGAATCCACAATAGAAAACAAGAAAAGAGAGTACAAGAGATATTGTCCACCTAAAATTGTCAAAGAATGATTAGAGGAATATACTATTGTTTGATCAGGAGAATGTAAGTCATGAAAGACCAATGAGAATTACCTCAATAGCAGCATCAAAGGCTTCAACGGAATCATAGCTAATGAAAGCAAAATCTCGTGATTTTCCAGTATCAGGATCTCGCATTATCTAAAATGAAAAGATTGTAAAATCAGATCTCGCATTAACAGATCAAGCAATCATTGAATGAAATCTAAAAAGAGCTTAGAGCTACAAAAATCAAGCAACAAAGATTGAAATTTCCAAATCGGAATTGAACAAACACAGGGAATCAACATAGCCAACGAATTACACTACAAAATCGAAGTTTCTACAGTCATTGGAGACACACATGAGTTTAGTATTTTTATATAAAATGAGATTCAAGAAGAGGCTTACAAAGGCGAGTGATAAACAATAAGAGATCTTCATGAATTTTTTCTTTCGGTGCAATGAAGTAGTTGTTATAGATTCACAAATTCCTCGAAGTAATAACAACACAAAATAGATTAATCAAGGCAACATGAAAAGAACAAAGCACGAAGCACCACAAAAGGAGGGAAACTCGTGAAATGAAAGCTATTACTATGCGAATTCTTCGGTCACACGAATACGTAAACGTTTTAGAGTCGACCTTTAAAACGTTTCTTTGAGGTCTACTAATCGATGTTTTTTTCTTCTTGTTTTACATGTACTGCGCACTCTTATACTCGATTGGCGGATCTCCAGTGGTACAAGGTTATGTCGAACCGGCACAACTTTGGTCTTAGTAAAGAGACATGATGGGGCGGTAGTCTGGGGAAACCTCGGGAGGGTGATGGTCTTTGTGATAATTTCTCTAGCTGATGTGGAACCGGATATCGTCATATGATGTAGCGTCTCCGAGCAGGTCCTTGACCAAAATGTTTGACCGCTAAGTGTTCTTGTTTGATTGGCGAGACGGTCAGGCAGGTCGGTCAACGGGAAGGACGGTTCGGGGGCGTTACATGTAACCCAATGAAACGTTAATAATTTAACCAAATTGAGGAAACCCACAATTATTCATAATATAGTCACTTTGATCAAATATAATCACAGATGAGACAAGCAAAGAGAAATAAAAAAAACCGAGCGTAGACACTAACTTTGAATTACAAACCAACCGAAACCAACAAAGCAAAAAACTATTATAAAACCACAATGAATATATGTGAAAATCACAATATCCAGATAACAAACAAAAGCCAAATAATAAAACACCAAGAACAACCAAAGATTCATAAACATTAGAGCAAATTAAAAAGCCAGATACGAGCAAACAATTGCCATCATTGAATTAAGTTGGTTTGATCTCCCTTTGTGACGCTTGCCCCTCCACCAGGATGTAGCCCGTCTCCAATGCAAACACCGTTCTTACCCAAAACCTCTTGCGTGAAGAAGTCAAGTTGTGAAGAATTCTCTTCCTTGCACCCGCCCCACTAATCAGAGTTCCAGGTTTCCCTACCTTCCTTTCAGCCGCCTGAGGCATAGCAATGACCAGGACCATCTCAGAATCACCAGCCAAACCATGGTCCGGAAATTCCATAGACACATTCTCCACAGCAATATCCTCCAGAACATCAAGAGCCTCCTCTGTCTCTAACAGCACCACCTTCTGCTCCTCTTCACACACAACTTCACCCTCTTCCTTCTCATCATGGCCATCAGATGAAAACAGCACCATCTCCGTGTCAATCCCAACATCCAGATCCGAACTCAGATGTGTAACCTCGTCAGAACTCACATGAACATCTCCCATTTCCATAAATTCTAGATTTGGAAATAATTCATTCCTTGCCTACCTTCCACTGGACAAAATTTCAGTCCCTTCCACACATGATTCATGAGCCACCTCTGAACCTGGCACCACAGGATCCTCCCCCTAAGCCCATTGTTAGTTGAAACCACAACATTAGCAATAGGGGCGAACAAAGATGATGGTGAGAATAACATGGACCGTGCCTGTTAAACCCCTTACCAGAGCGTCCATGAAGACCGTGAGAGCCACTCGGTCGAGAACTCTGCTTTGAATGGTTGCTCGAACTCATTTGAACATTATTATTTTCCTGAACATGAGATACAGCCCCAACATAACTCTGCATCATGAGTCCCCGATCCAGATCCGCTGAACCCACCAGCCAAGCTGCTCTCGGAAGAGCTATTCAATGGACATTTATCCTTGCGATGACATAAACTAAAGCAAGAATCACACCATCCATATAAACTATCATACATCAATGAGACTTGAATCTCAACGCCCTCCTCAAATTTAACTTCTGTATCAAAACAAAGAGGTCTAAAGCAATAAAAACAACCTTAACTCGACCCGAATTAATATCAATCTCCAATACCTGATCTAAGGCTTCACCAATGCTCCTAAATGTTTGCTCGGCCCAAAAATGTAGAGGAATCCCAAGTACTCTAACCCAAACATTAATTAGACATGGGTACTTAGGCTCCATATTAGGCTCCAATCCAACAAGAGAAAGCATCCGCTGATCGAAGTGGAAATGCACCATTTTAAATACCTCAACAATATCATCCTCATTGTCAAAGTCCAGCTGAAACTTCCCCATACCAAGATCCGCACCAACCACCCTACCATCAACTGTCAGAATGCAAGGAAGCATAAGAAGCAAATTCGAAACATTATGAACCCCTGAATTCATACATTGACCAATCAAGGTCCTTGAGTATCCCTTGATTAGCTCAGAGTTATAAAACTTGGGCACCTTAATCCTCACCTACGCTGGGCCTGAAGTCATCGCTGAGCCCTTAGAGACACAATTAATAAGCTTCACCTGACTCATTCTCCACCAAAACAAAATGAGATGACTCGAAAGCAGGAGATAAATCACAATCGAGAGACCAAAACACCACGTAGCTACCTGGTAACAAATCAAAGACCAGTAGAAAAATATTACAATGATCCTTCTAAAACCAACATATAAAACTAAATCGCAACATGGAAAGGAATACCCAACCATTTTCAGAAAAGAAAACAACCCAATCCCCACAAGCTCGAACCAAAACCATCATAACCATGATACCAAAGTTAGAAAACCAGACTGCTAAATAAATTAGAGACCTACACATAGAATAACTCCCCACATAAACGAATTCACCACAATAGCTTTTCAAAAAGTAGGATAAACCCCATTAGAAAGGTTAAAAGCTAAACTAGCATCCAGTTTCAAACTTAAGCCATTACATGGAATTGAAATAACACCCAAGATAAAACATAGAAACTCAGAGACTAACTTTGAACTCACAAAGTGGCAAAGACCAGAAGTGATTCCAAGAAATGTACTCGAGACCTTATATACAAATGCCCAAAGCCGGCAACAAGAAGAAGAATCACCCAAGAAATCAAATTTCCTTACTATAGAAACCAGATTCAAAATCACATCTCCCGTCATAATCACCAATTGATTCTCCCAAATCCAATCCTCTTTAAACCTGAAGTAATCAGCTAAATCTTTCTTCCATACCAAGAACTGAATCCCCAAAGTAAAACCCCCAGATCAAGAGGATAATCCACAATCATCATGAGAGATAAGTTTCCAGAACCCAACCCTAGAATCAGCCAAAAATCAAACCCACCAATTAAGAAAGCAAACATAATAAGGGAAAGAAGAATCCTAGAGACCTCGATCTGATCCCTCATTCAAATTTCAGATCCGAGACCATCCAACCACACCCCTAATGAATCCCATCGAAAAAATAAATAATTAACCGGGCGGAGAGATCGTGGAAACCATAAAAACGACCAGCGAGAACCATAACCAAGATTGAGATCGAGCATCACCAAAATCCTAGAGTCGCCATACTAGTCGCCGCTTTAATTTTTTTAAAAACGTTTGTTAATAACAAGTTTTTCATATATGTTATCTATTATATTTTTAATTATATAGATGTATTGAGTGAAGTGGTAAACGTTAGTATGTTACAAAAGGTACATTGACAAATATTTAGAGACATCTACTTTGATCTCAAGAATGAGAAGTAAAAAATTTAATGTTTTTAACCTTTTTATAATATTTCATATCATTTAATTTAACAGATTTATTTGTTTTCCACGGAGGGAAAATTTTACCATGTAAACTGAGAGACATGAATTCTTTCAATTTTGCCACATATTTTTCAAACATCTGGAAAAAAAAATTATGAAAACCCAAAAAATTTATGTTTTATAGTTTTTTTTTTTAATTAGAAAAACGAAGGTAAATCAATACTTTCGTTTTTACAAAAAAGTAATTTAATTATTGATTTGTTTATTTTAAATAATGTAGAGATTAATACAGGGTAATGTCATCAAGTTAGTAGTTCGAAAATATTTTTTAATCCAAAAATATCTTGTTGTCGAAGAATTAAAATCAACACTTCTCAAGCCGAGAAAAGAAACCGACATAACATCTGTTAGTTTTAATCCAAAAGATCTTGCTATTGAATATTCTTTTCCATTCCTTAAAATTTATGTTAGTATTATTGAATTATTTATGATTTCGTTTATCTTTGTTTTATTGGCCGAGGATATTTTATTTTCAAATTTGTTTGATTCTTCTAAGATTTAGTTGGACCTATTTTTATAAATACCACAATATCTTAAGTTCACTGGCTAACTGCCATCACATTATACAACTACTCAAACTACTACAAAATCACCAATTTTATAACATTTTTAATCCCAAACATTTTCCACCATAATCCACACACATAACTTCATAAATAAAAACAAAACTATCTAATTTATTATATCGATTCGAAAATAAAAATTTCAAGATGAAAAAACAACCCGCGCAGGTGAAAACCTAGTTATTCATTATATTAGTACGTGTGACATATGAAAATAACAATATACACATCCGAATTGTTCAATGATCCGCTAAATAGTACTATTCGTTTTTGTGATTGAGTCTGTGTTCAATATAATCAATCATATCTATTTTATGTTGGTATAAGATATATCTATAGTATTAAAAATGGGGTTAATATTTACTCTATTTTATGACATTCCTTATATGGACATTATTTTATGATATCCTATATACCCAATAAACCACATAAAAAATTTAATCAACAATAAATTATATCTTCATTATATGTTATTCAGAACACATAAATCCGAAATAAAACGAAAATAAATCACATATCGAAGTTGTTTTTAACCCCATATATGATGCGAATCCACCAACTAATATAAAAATGAATAAAATGTATGTTGAAAAATCATCCCACATATATGTATAGTCTCCTATTTAGTGAAAAAAACCCGTCAACTGATGTGGAATTTCTCTCTATCAAACAGTATATGAAATAAAATTTAGTTAATCGGTCTCATGTCAGCATCTATATTCGTCTATTACTGAGTTGTAGTTGTCGACACTAGCATGGAACAAGTTGCAGTATTCGTCTTAATTGACTTGACGATTTAAGAGACTTAGAAGAAAGAAAAAAAATAGTTTAAAAGATTTAGGATTCGAATGGTAATTCCTTAGTGATATAGTAAGCAGTATACCGTTTTAATAGTCATCAGTTATAAAAATAATATCAAATACGATTTAAAAAATATTTTCAATTTTTTTAACCCTTCTATCTTCCTGATTATTATTATCTCTGTATATTATTTTGTAACCGTTTATTCTCAGCTAAAAAATTTATACTATTTTGTTTACTAATTATACTTTTAAAAAATAATCACCAAAAAGGAAAAAAGATTTCTGCTGTTAAAAAGGAAAAAAAAAAAGATTTATCGAAATTTTTTAGAAAAGAGCAAAATACTTGGAAGAAAAACCCCACGAAAACAAGGAAAATTTTTTTATCTTCTCTGTTAAAGAAATATTAATTATACATACCAGTTATAATAGGATCATGATATCAATCATGATCTCAATCATATCAATCATCCTAATTATGTCAATCAATCGTATATTTCATTTATGTAAAGTAGATCCTATAATTACTCACTGTAACAAGTATATAAACCGATGTACTCTTTGTAATAAAATATAACATTCATAATACTCTTCTATATGATATCAGAGCAATAAAAGATACATAAAAATCTTTTTCTCCTGGCCTCCCTCTTCTCTTTCTGTCTTTCTTCCCTACGATGACTCCAACAGTCATTCCTGAGGTCACAACTCCTCTTGATACTGTACCAAACACACCCACCTAACTTCTCAATGTCAACATGACCAACGTCACCAAACTCTCCTCCACTAACTACTTAATGTGGAGCCTCCAAGTCAGAGCCCTTCTCGATGGCTATGACCTTGCCTCTTATCTCGACGCCTCTGCCACCAAGCCTGAGCCCACCATCACAACCGATGGTGTTACTGCCACCAACCATGTGTTCACCAAGTGGAAACGCCATGACCAACTCGTCTACAGCGCCATCCTTGGTGCCATCTCTCTTGGCATTCAACCACTCCTGCACCACCTCCACTGCTGAGATCTGGGAGACTCTCTCCACCACCTACCAAACCAAGTAGAGGCCACATCAAGCAACTCAAACTCCAAATCAAATAATGGAAAAAGGGCACAAAAACCATTCACGAGTTCTACCAAGGTCTTACCACAAAATTTGACCAACTAGCTCTTCTTGGCAAAGTCATGGACCATGAAGATCAAATTGAAACTCTTCTTCAAGGCTTTGCGGAAGAATATCGTACCATCATCGACAAAATAGAGGGCCGTGACACTCCACCATCTCTCTCTGAACTTTTTGAGAAACTCATTAATGATGAGGTCAAAGTTCTCTCTAACACCGCCACTTCCAGCTTTCATGTCACGGCAAACTATAGCAACAAATCTACAATCTCTCACAAGCCACACTCCTCCAAGCAAGCAAAATCATCCAATCAACCTCGAGTCTTCAAGCCTTACCTCGGCAAATGCCAGATCTGCAACACTCAAGGTCACTCCGCCAGGCGATGCCCTCAATTTCAATCCAGCCAAAACTAAACTCAGCGACCACTGCTGCCCAACCCACCAACTGGCTGGTCTCCGCGTGCCAATCTCACCACTGGTCCGAACAACAGCAATTGGGTGGTCAACTCCGGTGCCACACATCACATAACCTCAGATCTTGCCAACGTCTCTCTCCATCAACCTTACACAGGCGGAGAAGATGTGGTTATTGGCGATTGCTCCGGACTTTCCATTGTCAATACGGGTTCTACTTCCTTTTCCACTCCCTCTCGTTCTCTTAAACTTACTGATGTTATTCATGTGCCTCATATTCACAAAAACCTGATCTCGGTTCAGCGTCTCTGCAACACTAACAAAGTCTCTGTTGAATTTTTCCCCTCTTCCTTTTAGGTGAAGGATCTGCATTCGGGTGCCCCATTACTCCACGGTCAAGCTAATAAAGAGATCTACGAGTGGCTAAAACAACTCAATCATGCCATCTCCCTCTATGCAACACCTACCGTAAAAGTATCCGCTTCCCTTTGGCACTCAAGACTCGGTCACCCCTCTATTTCAATTCTCAAAAAGCTTATTTCCCAATTTTCGTTACCTTTGTCTGGTTCTATAGCAACTTCTCTACCATGTATTGATTGCTATTCTAATAAAAGTCATAAACCATCTTTCGCTAATACCACCATCGAATCAACTCGCCCCCTCCAATATCTCTTCACCGATCTCTGGACATCTACTATCTCTTCAATTGATTCCTATAAACACTACCTAGTAATCGTTGACCACTACACTCGATATGTGTGGCTCTACCTCCTTCGACTCAAGTCCCATGTAAAAGAAACCTTCACAAAGTTTCAAGCACTTACCGAGAACCATTTCAAAACCAAGATCGGAACCCTTTACTCTGACAATGGTGGTTGATGTATCATGGATTTTACCAGTTTTCTACCATGATATAGTAGGTTTTATGGAGTCTTTGTAGCATGTTTTGAGCATTTATGCAGAATTTACTAGCAAAAGACTCTTTGGAGCAAAAAGAGCTAGAAAGAAGGTTTAATGGAAGTTTCCACGTGAATTGAGAAGACTTAGAAGATTTGGAGCCAAAATGAAGAAATTTTTCTGCGAGCCCCGAGTCGACCGACTGGAAGAGATGTAGTCGACCGATTGGAAGAGATGCAGTCGACCGACTGTGGGGCCGACTTAATTTAGAAGATTTTCTTATCGGGCTTTTCGCGGAACCCTAAACTCTAAGACTCATTCAAGACCTATATAAGCACCTCTTAGGCACTAGAAGAGGCAGCAACCGCAACACACCAAACAAGAACTCAGAGCAATACAAGTTTCTCTTTGCTTTTTGTTTCCATTGTTTTTAGCTTTTATATATTGTTCTTATCAATTGTTCTAGACTCTGAAGAAGGTTAGAGAAGTGTTCTTTCTCATTAGAGCTTCGTGAACCTTTGATCTTCTGTTGTCTAATTCGTTTTATATGCACTTCATTCATAAAAAGATGATTTTTTTTACTAAAACCATGACTGGTAGTTTATTCATTAGATCTACGGTTTTCAAAGGGTTTACAAGGGATCATTCTAAACGGTTTTGATTTGTGGAATAAGCCATGTGATTCTTCACTACAAACAGTGTTTCATATTTAGAGGTGACGTAATTAACCACTTTTAGATTATCAAGGTCGATCTTTCTGCCGGAGACGGAGATAGAGACGCCGGAAGAGTCTATAGTGAGCAAGGTGTGTTCTAAGTCAAACGAACGTTTGTTTAGATACCTTGTGAACAGATCTAACTTGTTCGCACTAAAGCTTATTTACTTTCAGCGACAATCCAAAGAGATTTGAGATTTAGAGATTTAAATAAAGGCTATTTTCTAGTACACCAATAGGATTTAGTATTTTAAAGTGTTTAGAGTTCAAGAAGTCACCAAAAACCGTGATCTCGAGTTTTTCCAACTGATTTTCTTTAGATCTAATGTTCCTTTTAAAGTTTGCAACACATCACAAGTCATTAGCATATTAGAATTGTCATAGTTCGGTTACTTTTGCCTCTGAATCCAAACTAGCTATAGCTCTCTGTGGGATCAATAACCCAAATACTACAACTGTACACTGTGCACTTGCAGTTAATTTTGAGTAAATAACATCACGCATCAGTGGTGAATTCATCGCCCTCCGTCATCTACTTGCTGCCTCTGGCATCACTCACCTTACAACCCCACATCACACACCAAAACATAATGGCTTGTCCGAACGCAAACATCGGCACATAGTCGAAACTGGTTTGCCCTCCTACAACATGCCAAACTCCCAACCACCTATTGGTCGTATGCCTTTGCCATTGCTGTGTACTTGATCAACCGATTACCCACACCTATTCTGTCCATGGCATCTCCTTATCGATGTCTCTTTGGAAAACAGCCTAACTACTTGAAGCTCAAAGCCTTTGGCTGTCTCTGCTTCCCCTGCCTCTGACCGTATCGCTCTCACAAACTAGAGCCTCGTTCCACTCCCTGCGTGTTCTTGGGTTACTCCTTAACCCAAAGTGTGTTTCTCTGCCTGGATCCCACCACCAGTCGTGTTTATGTCTCTCGCCATGTCCAATTCATAGAAACCAGCTTCCCCTTCCCGGTGCTCACTCGCCAAAGCCCCACTATCACAGAAGAACCGTCGAACTGGGAAACATTTATTACAGCTCTACCGCCACTTGTAGACTCAACCTTGCCGACGCACTATCTTCAGATCCTTCACACGCTACCGCCGCTCAATCACCCTCGCCAACAAAGGCTCCTCTGTCACCAACCGAGCATGCATCTCCTCTAATGGAGACTCCTTCATCATCGGCCGATCAAACACCTCGCTCAGAGGCTCCTTTGTCCCCATCCGATCAAGCATCTCCTTCCCTGGAGACTCCTTCTTCATCTTCCGCCATCGACACTCCATTCCTCCCACGTTGATTCCCCAACACACCAAACCACAGAAGCCCGATGTACTCTTTGTAATAAAATATAACATTCACAATACATCTTCTATACCAGTTACCACCAAGTCTATTACTATATATCCATCTCATTTATGGCTTTCTACACACAAACTTTGAAATCAAGATTCTTTTGCCAAGAAAATACAATGGTCACAGAAACTACGAGACACGAAGCTCCTTCAAGCTACTTGATGAAGATGGCAGGTTTCTTAGAGATCAAATCACTTCCATGAACCTTATGAATCTGCTGTTTTCGACGCTGTTGGTCATATACGCGGGCTGGATATATGTAGTGAAGGATAGTGAAATAACAGTAGGAGTAATCCAAAATGATATATATTTTTATGAACTATACGGAACATACCGTATAGGAGATTATACATTTGTGGGGTGGTCAGTGTATATTTTAATGGTGTGAAAATCTAACCGGACCAGTCGGTCGGACCGGAAAAAACCGAATCTGGTAGGCTAACCGATTCGTAGGTAGTCAACAATAATTGATTTGATTTAGGTTCGTAAAATTGGTAAAAAAACCGGTTAATAAACAGAGCATGGTGAATCGGTTATAAGTAGATAACAAGATAATCAAATTTAATATATAACTGACATTAAAATACTGATATTTCGATATTAGAATGTAATATATATATATTTTAAACCAAAACTCTGACTTATAAGAAAGTAAACAAAATCAAACATTTAAAAAATTAATATAAAAAACACGTTAATCATGAAAGAAAAAAAATACAATAAATAATCTAAAAAAAATAGTGAAATGAATATATGTTAGGATTTGTAATAGCATAAATGTGTATACATGCACTAAATCTTTTATGCAATAATTAGTTAGAGAAAATAATAATTCTCAAACAGCCAAAGAAAAAAAGCCAAAAAAACATCATACGTTTACTAATTTATTAATCAAAGTTTCTATAGCCAAAAAATCGTCATACGTTTACTAATTTATTAATCAAAGTTTATATAATCGATGCAATCGTCCATAAATTAGTGAATCTGAAAAAAATAGTAATTAAATAGAAAACATAAAAAAAATACTATGTGAGGGTGGTAAACAATTCTTTGAACACAACATTCTTTGTTTTTGTTTGTGGATGCCATTCTTTATCCGTGATAAGAATTTTTCAATCTAGCTTTTGATGTGACACTAGACATAGCGACATATAACTGGAAATGCGGAAGTAAAGGCCGAGGCAAAAAGATACCAACCTTGTCCAATGTTTTTTCTTGACTTTTGTTGATTGTCATCACGAATGCAATAGACAACATAAACTCTCTTCGTCTAATCCGAAATGGAAGCGAAGAGTCAGTGGGTGAAATCGTCATACGGGTAATGAACACTTGCTGGCCGATCTTATTTTCTGTGAGTATAACAGTTTGCACAATATGGTCATCAAGATGTATAACTCTTAATCTTGTGCCATTCCACATACCACGCTTGTTAACCAATACAAAACGCATGTCTGCCTCTGAATACATGTCGAATCGATCTCTACCTTGACGGAAAGTCTTAACGTGTGGATTATGCTCATTCAACATCTTCCTTAGAATCTCAATAACATCTTCACGCAACTACGATGGACAACGCGAGCGCTTTGAACCACTGCAAACAATGTTAGAAAAAAAAAATATAAAGTCAAGATTGTGAAAATTATTATGGCAAAACAAAAATAACGTGAGTATTTCTAATATAGAAAATGTGTTGATACGAAATATCGAATTACCTAAGTACAGCCTTCTGGTTAGCTACTTCGTTTTTTGCATCGAAGATATAAAGCTGGAGAAATTTGGGTTTAGCTTGAGGTGGTGGTTTCAAACCACCTATTGAATGGTAGTTCTCACCGTATAACTAAAAAAAAATTGGACCAAGTGCCTGGTTGACAGTATCGTCAATTTTGCCACCAAGAGATGTAAATGAAAAACCCATATTTAGAGACCGCAAATTTTCACGAAAGTGTCTTCTACGAACATCATTAGAAGTAAACAACTCAAGGAGTTCTGGTGGTGTTTGTTTAAACAAAGATAGTTTAACACTTATTTGCTCGCCGTAACATAACTCCACAATGAGAGCAGTAGCATTGCCATGATCAAGATAACCTAAAAATGTAAATATTTTTTTTGTATTAATATTTCCATCAAGTAACATAAAAATAGGTATACCAGTTATAGTCTATATTTTTTGATTCGAAAGACTTACTTGGAAATTCAGTTGCAACATCGGTTGCGGTTAGTCTGCGAATACGGGAAGCTATAAAAAAAATAATAGGTGTTTGTTTTTTTTTTGGATATAATTCAACTTCATTAATCAGAGAAAAAACTTATATACAGCTAAAACAGAACAAATTTAAAATAGGGCAAATCTAAAAGAAGGTACAACCATGTGTTTATGAAAATAGGGAAAAACTAAAGTGAAATTTACTCAGATAAGTATTAATCTTTAGTAAAATTACTAGCTTAGTATCATTCACTAAAAATTTACTAAGTTAGTTTTTCAGATCTGTAAAAATACTAAATTACCATTATAATTAAATTACTAATTAATTTTTTTTTCAATTAAACTTTCAATTCAAAATTCGAAAATTTCAAAATTAATAATTTAAAAAGATTAAAAAACATAAAAAAAGAAAAATCGAGAATAAAAAATAAAAATATAATAAATAAAAAAACAAAAAAAATAAAAAATAAAAAATAAAAAAAATAAAAAAAATAATAATAATAAAAATAAAAAACTAAAAAATAAAAAGCTAAAAACTTTTAAAATTGAAAACAAAAAATAAAACTTAAAAATTAGAAATTAAAAATCGAAAATAGAAAAATAAAATGAAATATTTTAAAAGTTTAATTAACTATATTTTTATTACTTTTGTATGGTTTTTTTTTAATTTCATTTATTATCAATGTTTTTAAATATTTTATTTACTTAAATGAAATAAAATCTTTAATTTATGGATAGTTTCCTAAAAAAATAGTTTCCTGTATTTTCTGAAAAAAAAATAATATTTGTTTTTTTATTAAAAACAAAATCCACAAATAAAATCTTGTTGCCACGTCAACACATGTCAAAAGATCCGTAAAATTTTTAAAAAATCTGTTACAAATTATAGAAATCTGTTATACTACAATAGTAGTTTAGTAATTTTTTCATTAAAATAAATCTGCAACAAAGACAACAAATCTACAACACTACATGTTAAATCTGCAAATTATATCCGCAAATCCAGATAAAACCGCAAATTAAAAAAAAAATCTACGACATTAAAAAAAAAATCTTCAAATAAAATCTGCAAACTAAAATCCGCAAAAAAATAAATTTGTTACAAAAGAAAAAAATCTGCGACACTAAGTACTACTTTAGTAAATTTTAAGCACTTTTTGCTTTGTCGCGGATTTTGTAAAAATCTGCAACAAAGTAAAAAATTTACAACAAGTAAATTTAAATCTGTAGAAACAATTCCGTAAAAAAAAGTCCGCAAAAAATATCGGCAAAAAAATAACTCTTCAACACATGTTTGTGGATTTCTTAAAAATAATATGCGGATTTATTTCGATGGGAATGTGATATTTTCGTAAATATTTTTTTTTAGCTGATATGAAAAAAAAGTAATGGCACTTTCGTAAATAGATTTTTCCTACCAAAAGGTTATAGGGGATTTTTAGTCACAAAAATACCCATTTTAAAGGCCCAAAAATTAGTACCAGTCTAGTAATTATAGTTTTTTTTTTATACTAAATAAGTAATCCACCCAAAACTAAAAGAGGTATTTACTGAGCATATTAACATACGTGAAGATAATATAAGTAAGCATCAATAGCGAAAAAAAATAATCAAATGACCAAAGAAACTAACATACATGTAGGTTTTGTTGGTGGTGCTTTTCCATTCAAGTTTGATCTTGGAACAAAATTTTCTTTCAGTGCACTCTCTATTGTGGAAAGAAAATCCATTTTAAATTGAACCTCTTTTGGATCGTCCGTACCATCACTTTCGGCTGTGGATAAATAATTTGGCATTGATACCTAACTGTGACATCCATATATCTGATCGCTATCCGGTGCAAATAAAACAGTAAATAAATGAAATTAAGTATTCATTGAGGAAAAGTTTTACCATGTAAACTAAGAGACATGAATTTTTCTAATTTTGCCACATATTTTTCAAACATGTGGCAAGAAAATCATGAAAACCCAAATTTTTTGTGTTTTATAGTTTGTTCTTACTTAGAAAAATGAAGGTAAATCAATACTTTCGTTTTTACAAAAAAAAGTAATTTAATTATGGGGAAGTGCTAAAAAAATACACCATAAATTGAGTTCAATAAAAAAAGTACCCCTCCTATTCAACCAAATGCAGATATATACTAAAGGGTAGGCAAAATTACGGTTACCCCTTCGCTACCAAAAAAAAAAAACAAAACCTCATTTACCATAATAACCTGCGTTCTCGGCGATTTCTTGAGAAGTCTATTCTCTGACATCCAGAGAAGTCCGTAAGTAATTAAATAGTAAATTTAATATTATAAAATGTAGGAAATTAATTTGGTTTATTTTTTTTATTCTGAAATTTTTTATAACTAAATTTTATGTCTGAAAATTAAAATTTCAAAAAAAATAATCAAATTAAACTATGTTAGGATGAAGTAGGTTAATTTAACACAAAAAGTTTGAGTAAGGGATTAAATCATAAAATTAAATTTTAAAATTAGGGAAAAATAATCTCGAAATATTTTTTAGACCAAAATTAAATATAGACAACTGTGAAATTTATAAAAATAAATTAGATAAAAATAAAAGTAATTAAACCATATGATTGAAAATGGGGGTGTAACCTACAAATAGAAGGTTTTTATAGAACATTTACATATATCTTTAAGGTTAGATTTAAAGTTTTGAAAATTTTCAGTTGAAATATTTAATTTGTATATAGTTGTTATATCATGTTCATATTTAACAGTTTTGATGTTCGTTATAAGGTTTACTTCATAATTTTCTCTAATAAGTTGTAATTAGCCAATTTAGGGCATCGAGACTCGAGAAGTCTTTTGATAATTGAATGTTAAATTAAAATTAGGAAATTAGGAAAAAATATTTTGTTAGAAAAATTTTTATACAGAAAATAGATATATAGTACTCTAAACTTCTAGAAATTAATTTTCATAAAAATGAAACAAATTACACAATAATAGTCAAGGTGGGGTATACACCAAAAATAGAATGGTTCAACAGAACATTACATATACTTTGGCATTAGAGTTGAGGTTTTGAGATTTTTTAGCTGAAATGTTAAATTTGCATCTACTTGTTATATTTCCACTATATTAAATAGTTTTGAAGTTTCATAAATTGTTTACATCATTAATTTGTCTATTAAATGATGATTAGTCAGTTTAGAGTTTCATTTAGGGTTTAGAGACTTTACAAGAAGTCTTAATTGATGTCATAGAGACTTCACACAAAGTTTTTTCTTACCAAAATATTTAACCTTATCGGAGAAATTACTCTGCTATATAAAGGGATATTTTCGTTCACTAGACTGTAAAATTTAGAATCATTCTCTCTCAAGAACCTCAACATAGCGGTTTCTCTACGCTTTCTATCTCTAAAAAGCGAGTACAAGATTTTCCGATTAGCCATCGTCGTTTTCATTACCGTGGCGAACGGTAAAGGTTTTTCTGATTTTTTTGGACTAATTTGTTTCCGACCCTATTTTTTTTTGGTAAAAGGGTTTGCAGTTTCTGACCCTTTTCAAGAGTGTTTTTTAGTTCTTTGGTTTTAGATCCATGCGTTTTAATGGTTGATTTGGTAAGATCCAAATAAAATTTACCTATTTGAGTATGTGATTTTTTATGTTCGACTATGGTTCACATATTCAGATTTCCACAAAAGTTTTCGGATCTGAAACGAGTTTTGAAGAAAACATCGTTTACCCCAGATTTTTTTCTGATATGGTTATGTCGTCATAATTCAGAGTTTTGAAGAAAACATCGTTTACCCCAGATTTTTTTCTGATATGGTTATGTCGTCATAATTCAGACTGACAGAGAAGCCTTAGGCCAGAGATTTTTTTTTTACTAATAGAAATCTTGTGGTCAAATTGTGACAATGTTATTGCTGATGCTGAACATGATGGGGAGATATAGTTACTCTCAAGTTTCGAGGAGTTCAAACACAAGTATGAGTTCCATTGTTGGCCGTAGATTCGGAGGATGTTATGGATTTCGAAAGAAATAGTTCTGTGGATTGGATCCTATCATGCAAACTTTCAGAACAGCCAATAATCCAGGAAGGATTCTATGGATGTTATAACTGGGAGGTGAGGACTTTTTCAATGTTGTCTAGGTTGTTTTTGATTGGAGTTTACGGTATGGTTATGTAATATAAGTATATTTGTTTGAAATGTGGTTCTATTATAGGACGGTGGCTACCATCTAATGAAGTGGTGGAATGAGGCAATGTTGGAGGAGTTTAATGTGTTAAAGTTGGCGGCGGATCAACACAGTGAACAAATTGATGACATGTTCGTTGCTGGATACATCAAGGAAAAGGTTTTCACTACTTGGCAGAATGAGATCCGGAAAACGCATAAAAAGTTAGGTGAACTAAAGGATCTAATGCTTGAGATTGAGAAGCGTTTCAGAAAAAACGAGTTGAAGTGTTTTGGTGGCGTCCAGTTAACAAACATGATGGTGGGTGGTGGTGTTCTCATTGTCGTGATCCTTTTTATATGTGTTTGTTTCAAGAGAGCTTAGTTTAGGCTTTGCAAAACTCGCATAATATCTCTAATGTGAAAGAACTATAATCGGTGGCCCTTATATTTTGTAATTTGTTTGAAGACTCTTTTTGTATGTGTTTTTGTAATAGGCAACCTCTGTATCACTCTAGCTATTTGGAGAATACTATGAAGGATTTTGGTTTGTTTACGATTCAATTCGTACGGATTTAGACTACAAATGAAGTTTACTTACAGACGTTTGATGAAGTCTATAATCTTATGAATATTTTTAAATTTTTTGAATTTTTGAGAATTTTGTGGAGGCAAAATATGAAAATTTAAAATTATTTGAAATTTTGGGAATTTTATGGAGGCAAAATTTTGGGTCCCCTTCAAAAAATTGTATAAAACTGGTTGAAGTCTCACGTCGCATCAAGAAGACTTCTCATGCCGTCTTCAAGTAGCTACACGTGAACGAAGACTTATCGTGAAGTCGAAAAGTCGACTTCAAAACCAAAACTAGGAGGTTATAAATTTTTAACTGCTACGATTTTTAACATGAAAATTACCCGACATATAACAGAGAATTTTTTTATCTTGGGTTTGGTAAAAAAGGAACAAAAATCTTATCCAAAGAAACCCTAGGGGATTTCTCTCTCAAATTTTAGATCTAGTTTTGTTGCGCCACCGTCATCCGCCACCGTGTTCCGCCACCTTACTAGTTCTCCGTCTACTTGTAAGTCCTCCGTTCAAGCACGGCTCTATTGGAAAAAGTCTCCGCTCATATTCCTTTGTTGGTTTTGAACAAAATCCAAACTCATTTCTTTCCGTACCAAATCTCACACTATCTTCTTCTCACGATAAATTTCGTCGCGTTTTTCTTTGTGTTCAGAAATCCCGAACATTTTTTCACTTGATTAGTTTGTAATTGTTACGGGTTTCAAGCAGATCTCGAATTTTTCCCAACAATTTCTTATATTCAGTGTGGATTTCGAAACGGCTTTCTCTCGTTTTTTAAGTCACTTAAGTTACATGGTGTTCTCCTGTAGAATTATGTTGGTTTTCTCAGATGAGGATTCTTAGTAAGTCTTTGTTGGAGACTTCTCAATATGTCTGTCGACTAGACTTGTTAAGAAGTCTGTTACTAAGACTTCGATTTAAGACTTCTTAAAAAGTCTTCTATTGTTATAGTTATTTCAGACTGCTTTAACTATATATATATATTTTGTACCAGGTTTAACAAAATGGGTAAGAAGGAGAAAAATCCCATTAGTGATCTCAAAGAGGAGTCATCTGCTGGTCTCGCAGAGAATACATAGGAGGAACTCGTTGATAGGCCTCTATTCCCACCTCGGATGTTCTCTAAACATGATCACCCCTGACCTAAAAAAAGCATAACTCATTTTAGCACAAGGAGAGACCTACTTGACTCGTTGCGCACTGCACTACATGAGGATTAGTGGGAAGAGCTTACACAGTCACATCTCGGAGTTTTAGTGAAGTTCCACTAGTTGAAATTTGGTTGGGCATCAATGATGGTGCATTTCATCTTGTGCTCACAGATCTGGTGCAACAAACCTTATGAGCTATTGGCTCTCATTGGTAACCAACCTATGAGGTTTTCACTACTTGAGTTCCATCATATCTCTAGACTCAATTGCGGTATGAGGGAACTTTTGGAAAAACCTTCTGTTGAGATTTCTGATGAGATTAAAGAATTTGAGAGCTGCAAGACATTAGTGTGGAGAGTGGTCCAAGTTATGCTGATTTAATTGAAGCGTGTGTAAGGTGCGGTGATTGGGAACGAGAAGACCGTATCAAGTTGGGGTATCTAGCACTGTACGCAACTTTCATTGAGGCTCAGCCCAAGCTAGACCCAACCAAAGCATCCTTAGCTATGACAGTGATCAATCCACTTAAGTCTCCAAATTACCTGTGGGGAACATTGGCGCATAGCATCTTGATGAAGTCCCTGAAGAAGACTGACGTGTCCTAAGTGTCTTACACCATTCATGGCTTTGTCCAAGTCTTGCACATATAGAAATTGTATGCTCTTCCGGTGTATGCCAAGAAATTTGGTGAGCCCATACCTGGCAAGCCAACTCCACCACTGCTGGCTTATCGTTGATCAAGAGGGAGGAAGTATATGAGAATGAATATGCAGAAACAGGTACTCCATCTGCCTTACTCTTTTAAATGAAGATATTATTCTCTCCACTATTTCATTATAAAATATACATCTTTCCTTGTGTAGACCTCTATGAAAAACTTTGTGAGGAAGGATTTTCTCGACATGTTTCCAATGTGGGACAAAAATGATGATGATGAGCAGATTGTTAACATTTTCAAAGCAATGTTTGGACATTTCAGACCCAATTGGAGGTGGACGATAGTCACTGATCAGCAAAGGGAGTTCTGGTGTCAAAGACTGATGGAACCGCATCGGATGCAGATGCAGAACAAGATGATGGGGACAAAATGATTGGTAAGCAAGTTAGAGTGGTAAGGTGAAGGTTGAGGTTGGTATTGATGCACAAGTAGGAATATCTGATGAGCTAGCTGGTGCATTAGAGAAGGGTTTCAAGTAAGTGATGGAGGTGATGAAGGAAGGATTAGTTGACTTAGGGAATAAGATTGATTTACTCGATGATAAGGTGGACAGTTTGGCCTCTGATATGGCTGTTGTGAAAAAAATAAGTCAATGGTGGTGTTGCAGATGTGGGTGATGAGGAGGATGATGAGGATGATGATGAGTAAGGTAAAGAGGATGTGACTGATAAGAAGAAGAAAATAAAACTGCAAGGGACTGAGAAAGAGGAAGAAACGAAGAGGATTAAGAAGCAAAAAGTGGAGGATGAGAAGCAGAAGAAAGAGGAAGTGGATAAGCTGAAGAAGGCGGATTTGGAGAAGAAGAAGAAGTTGGAGGTGGAGAATAATATGAAAGGGGACAAGAATGAGTTAAAGCTGGTGTGGATGCTCAAGATAAAAAGGTGGAGAAGAAGAAAGGGGATAAGAAGCAGGTGGAGCCTGAAGGGAAAGTTGAGAAGGTGGAGGCCAATGAACCAGGTGCTAAGGTGGTGGATCATGGAGCGGTTGGAGACAATAGCGACAATGAAGGGGTTAGTAACAAAACCCCTCTCTCTCCTCTACTTCATACTAGCAAAGAGAACAAGGAAAAAAACCTTCGCTAAAAATGTTGTGACATTGAAGAAAAGTGAGAGATTAAAGATAAAGAAGGATGATAAGGCTAAAAAATAGATAAATTTGGGACTTTAACTTATAAATTTGTTTTTGTTGTTCGTGTGTTTTGGAACTCCTGTGTAGTTTTTTCTGTTTGATGCTTTTACATGGCTCTGTTTCTTGTGCTTTCTTGGTTATTAGAGTGTTACGGGAGTTGAAGATGTGAGTCTCTTGGAAATCACGAAAAAGATGCTGTGGGGACCGAAATCATTGCTGCTAAACTGGCAAAGAAGGAGGTTAAGAAGAGAGAAGCCCAAACGTATGCTCATGCAAAGAATATTGAGGCTAAAAGGCAACTCCAGTTATCGCCTCCAAAAATTGTGCAGCCAATCCGGGCTTTACCTGGATACAATCCTTGTCTGGCTGATGATAAGCAAAGATTGGGTGGATTGAATGGTTATTTGAGAAGCTTACCGACACCGTAAGTATAAAATTATGTCATGGTATAGTTTAAGTCTGTGGATTGTGTTGAAAACTAAACAAGGATTGTGTCTCACACTTGCAGGGAGCATCCAAAGAATCCTAAAGGCACTCCGGATCATTGGTTTTTCGCTGCTGAAAACTCCAACCAAATGGCTGCAAAACAGGTATAACATTCTCTTCTTCTATTTGTTTTGAGACTTCAGAAGAAGTCTATTATTCATTTTGAGACTTCTCGAGAAGTCTACTATTCTTTTTACATCATCTCTGTTTCAGAAAAAAAACTTACATGTTATTAACTCGCATCATATTTCCATAATGCAGCACCTTGATGGTGGGATGGATCTTTTGAGGCTTAGATAACACCATCATCCCGAGTTGTTTAGGAGCCCAAGGATATGCTTCCTCGACTGTCTGCTCCAAGTTTTGTGGGTCACTAAGTATCCGGAGTTCTTGGATGCAGAGCTCACCTCTGGTGGAGGCTTCGATTACCACAATGATGTCTTCCCTACATTCTGTGAATCAGGGAAGGTATGGGGTGTGGATATTGATGAAGTCTACTCGCCCTTGCATGTTAGTGGAGAGTTTCGTTGTTCCCGAGTCCGAACAACAAGAAGAAGAATTGCATCAGTAAATGGAATTATCACAACCCCAGCCCAAACTGAACTTATCATTTTCACTTTTTTTATTTTCTATTCCACTTCTACAGGGGCGAAATCAATGTAATTGTTTTTGATTACTGTAATTAAAAAAAAAAAAAAAAGAAATTGAGCTTTACCTGAGAATCCAAAGTGGCATCGCCAGCTCGATTTGTGCTTAAATCATATGGGGTTTCGTATGGAAACAATGAATTTAAAGAAACTTGGAGCTTTCAACAATGGATAAAGACACCGTGACTGTCATCTTCTCCCCTCCGGTAAAGTTTAGCTTCGTTTTGCTAAAATTCGAACAACAAGAAGTAGATCTTCAACTCGATTTACCACGGATTAAAGTAAATTCGATTATGATCGGAATTTGATTGTCGAGTTAGAAGGTTTTTGTGAATCGCTTTCTCTCTGTGGTTTAGCAATGTAAACTTTCCTCTTTCAATTTTTAGGTTTTAAACTCTTTATTTACTTATTATTTTTTTCTAAATAAAGGCATGTTAAGTTAATCAAACAATCATATTTTCAATTTTTACGGACCACTGTCTTTAGCAATATATATTTTAAATTAAAAATTGTACCAAAAAATCTTTTACATTTTGTATGCCTTTTTAGATGAATTATGTTTTGCATTTACAATACACACATAATTTATATTGTCAAAACTATATAAACACAATTGTGAATGTTTATTTTTTATATCTAGGATATTTTATATTATGAGGTCCAATAAAAAATTTATTAAATATTATTCAAATATTCTATATATTATATATATTATTAAACAAAAATGTAATAAATTCTGTAATGAAAATATTATACCCGCATAGGATACAGATTATCATTAGTATAAAAAATAAATAAGATGTATGTTGAAAAAACTTCCCTTACATATATGCGGGTACTCTCCTATTTACGTATAAAAGTGAAAAAATAAAACCCGTCAATTGATGTGGAATTTCTCTTTATCAAACATTATATGAAATAAAATATAATTAATTGGTCTCATTTCAGTATCTATATTTATCTATTTATTGAGTTGTAGTTGTCGACACTGACATGGAACAAGTTGCAGTATTTGTCTTAATTAACTTATCGATTTAAGAGAGTTAGAAGAAAGAACCAAAAATAATTTAAAAGATTTAGGCTTCGAATTGTAATTCCTTAGTGATAAAATAAGCATTATATCGTTTAAATACTCATCAATCACAAAAACTATACCAAATATAATTTTAAAAAATATTCTTATCTCTTTACATTATTTTATAATCATTTATTCTCAACTAAAAAATTTGTACCATTTCGATCACCAATCATACTTTTTAAAAAACCTTAAAAGAAATAAAGATTTATGCTGTACAAGAAAAAAAAAAGATTTATACGAAATTTTTTAGAAAAGAACAAAATACTTGGGAGAAAGACCCCACAAAAACAAGAAAAAATCTTTTATCTTCTCTCTTAAGGAAGTATTAATTATACGTAACAATTACTATATATCCATCTCATTTATAGCTTTCTACACACACAAACTTTGAAATCGAGAAAGTTTTTGTCAAGAAAACACAATGGTCACGGAAACTACGAGACAAGAAGCTCCTTCAAACTACTTGATGAAGATGGCAGGTTTCTCCGAGATCAAATCACTCCATGAACCTTATGAATCTGTTGTTTTCGACGCTGTTGGTCACAAATGGTTTAAGTTCAAAAAATCTAACAAAGATCTATCTTTTTACATATGTTCTTACATATATATATATATATTTGGTTCCCTTTACTAACTTATTGTTCCAAATTGAGGAGATTGATAGTTTATCCGGCCGGATATGAAAAAATGGAAAAAATCATCTTTCGATTTACGCAAGGATCGAAAATGTAGGATGTGATGCTTAATATGAAAGTAGAACTCAAATTCTTCATCTACAACCACAACATGAAGAAATATTCCGTTTTCCAAGGTATAAACATGTATGTTTATGTATTCATATAATTATTAAAATGTTATTTTACAACTTTTCAATGAAATTTTAATATATCCTTATATTTCTTTATTTAAGATATTTTAAAGTTTTTTTATTTGTTTCTATTTATAAAATGTTTTCACGTTTCTATAAAAATATTAAATATATCTGATACTTTTTGACTAGTTATATTCCGAAATTTTTTTATGATCAATATAATTGGTTTTATAGTTAAACATTAAATGGTGTTTTTACAGAAAAAAAAAAAATTCTTAAAACTCGCGTTTTTAATGAAAACATCTTTTAAGAAAACGGAAGATTAATAAAATAGCTAATTCTCTTTTTCTAATTGATACAGTAAAGAATTAAACCTAAAAATATTTTATATATATTTATATATATTTTGCATTGAAATACAAAAAAATATTCATTATGAAATAAAAACAACGTTTGAAATTGACACTTTCTGTAAAACGAAGAAATTAGTTCTTAGTTTATAATGTTTATTTATTATGTATAGGTGGAAGCGTAAAGCATTACAGTATCACAAACAAAGAGTTGGGATTAGCGAAAATGCTTCTTCTTTCGAAGTTCCACGACCCAAAAAAGGGGTACATCCATGATGATGTTTGTATCGTTGGGGTCGAGATTTTAGTTTTAAAAGCTACAAGGAAGGTAGAAAGAGTTATCTTCACACGTAACCCGCATAATCACAAATTCACTTGGACAATATCTCATTTCTCGAAACTAGGAGATGCAAGACACCACTACTCGGACAAGCACGTTGTCGGAGATAGAAAATGGTAAGTTCTTTTGAAACAAAGTTTTACATTCCAATTAGCCATGAGCATTCGGGTAGATTTCGACTTATACAAAAACCCGTAGAATTTCGGTTCGGTTTAGGGTCGGTTCTCTATTTTCAGAACCGATAAAAACCTGAAATATTTATAAAATACCCGAAATATCCAAAATATACCCAAAAATCATAAACAAACTAAATAAAAATGTACCCATCATAGTGAAAATAATCTATAATTAATACATGGAAAATAACTAAATATATTTAATGTTTTTGGACATATAATTACATTTCGAATAATTTGGATACCCATTTAGATATCGGTTTGGTTATAAGTATTACTCAATGTAGGATCCAATGGAGTAAAATGATCATTATCGGTTTGGGTTTTCATATCCAAGTTTTTTTTTTCCAGGCCTAATTCCAACAAAATATTTGGCTGTTAGTTTCCGTTGATGATAAATGAAGATATATTGATGTTTTTCCTTTTTGACTTAAGGAGAATATCGGTTAATCCGAAGGGAGACAATGAGAAGAACGGACTTTCAGTCTATCTTACAGCCATGGAATTTCTGCCAAACGCAGTTGTTTCTAGCACTTATGCAAGGTTCAAGCTTCGGCTAGTAAATCAGAAAAACTGTAACCACATTGAGCACACCGGTACCAAATTAAACTATTTTCTCATTTTGTCCTTTCGCAAAAGGAAGAGATATCGATTATGATTATCAAACATCATAGACTGGCTAAAAGTTTCTTTCGTGTGTGATGTTTTTGATATAGGTCGGCATACTTATCCAAGAGAAACTGGATATAAACATGGGAGAAATGTCTTAATACCTTTGAAGGATCTACATGACAAATCAAAAGGGTACCTTGTGAACGACACCATAATTGTTGAAGCTTATCTGCTTTGTGTTACAGAGACTAAGTTGGTGGACGTTTCCTTATAAAGAGACCTATTTTACATCTCTCAATATCTACATACTATTTTGTTTTATAAACAAAAAAAACTCGACTTTGGTGTCTTTGTTTTCTAGTTCTTATATATTGTTGGTGTCAAGTACTTCATTGATTATAAATCAAGTATAAGCTATGGTGTTACTGTGTGGTTCCCCTCCCATTTAAAGAATAAATAAGTTTCAACAATATTTATATTGTTACTACGTTCGAGATAGAAAACAGGGAGGTTGAGTTTGGTAAAATGTTCATCTATTCAATTTAACAAGTACTAACAAAGCACTAAACAAAATGGACCGGATGTATAAACTAATCTCTTTTAAGATGAGACAAAGATGTTGACCGTTGACGAGACCCATCTTGGATATAAGGTATCAAAATTGATTAACAAATAGCGGCTATGTATTGAAATCAGTATTCAGTTGATGCTATAGAAGATATAGAAGAAAATGAAATACTTGGGTTATATGTATAATTTCCTCTTTGATAATCATGTGTGATTGTTTGGGTCTATCATCTAGAATGTATTTTTAGAATATTACATATATTGTAATGTATTCATAATAATAAGAAAGAAGCTTTCTCTACATGATATAAGAGCAAATCTTTTCTAAGACCTAAAATTTTTGTAAATCCTAATTTTTCAGCAAAACCTTCATCTTTAGACTTTATTCTCCGACACGACATCCAACAACTCCTATGATTAGCTCGACCTCCTCAACTGCCACACATGCACATATGACTGTTTATGTAGAGAAAAGTTTAACTCTAAATATATTATAAGTGCACAATTATACAATTGTAACAATTCAAAATCGAATCCACATAGACTTTTAAGAATACAATAGTTACCAGTTTTAAGTTAAGCTAGACAAAAGATTTCGAATTTAAAGACAAAAGAAAGTAAATAGTAAATTGGCTTTAGGTTGTAAACTAAATGGTTGACTTTAGGTTGTAAACTAGATTAGAAATACGATAGACTTCGAGAAATTTTAAGGAATCAGAATTATATCATAGATAGGAGATTATTTATAAACATTTTCTAAATCAAAAAACACTATGCTATAGAAGTCTAGCTTCCACGGATAAATCTAACTTTGCTTTAAAAACTAGAAAACTAGATTCCTCTGGGAATCCTAACAGTTATACATGCATCACAAATTTCCTAATCCAAATTCCTTGATGATTAGGTAAATTTGCTAATCTAGATTTTTTTCTAGCTAATTAACTCACACTTTCGTGCTCATTAACTAATATGGGATCTTAATTCTAGGTGGTCAAACCAGAACAAGCATAGAGATCAATCTAGGTGTCGAACAAGTATATAAACCCTAGTTTATTTAATTTCAATCAATAATTTATCTTATCTTTTGAAAAACCCTAAGCATATATGGTGAATTACTCAAACATAGAGATATTAACAATATATGATGTATGAAAAATTTTGCATTAAACAAATAAAAGGTAAAATAAAAGGGTTTTAAATTCTTTTTTAGAAACCGACATAGTCTGAAATCAAAAACTTTCAAAAGCACAAGTCTTCTCTTTAGAATAGTTTTAACCTAAATAGTTGGCTAAAAAACCCCTTATATAAAATTAGAGACGACTTAAAACTAGTTGGGTTCATAAAAGGAAACAACAAAACCCAAAACAATAAGGAAAACAAAAATTGGAAATTTTGTCCGCTGATCCTGTCGACCGACAGGCTAGGCTTGTTGACCGACATGCACTTCAGAGGCAAATTTTCTTCTTCATGAAAAACAAAAAAATTCATATTTTGCTCCAACTTCTTCCAAGCTATCGCAAATGCTCAAAGCCCCTAATATGCAATGAAAAGACTTGCAAAACACACTAAAGCATACAAAATGGGACTGATTTTCATAATGAGAAACCTTTAATAGCTCAGGCGTACTTGAGTTTCATAACTGGAGACATGGGCATTTGATGGTCGGTTGATCTGCTTTGGGTTTTTCATTAGTGTCAGGCCTCTGATTGCAGTGAAGAGATTGAAAGCTTATGAACTTAAACCTACCAAGAAGGAGATGAGACTATCATATGATACAAGTGTCATTCCTTTGAGAAAATTGAGCTACATACCATGCATCATTGGAGATAGGTTTGTTGCCCTTGATTTCTATGTACTGGCGACGTGCTATGCTAATGAAGCTGGTGGAATATAACAAATAATACTTGGAAGATGGTTTCTCAAGACCGCTTGAGCCCTAATTGAGTGTAATGATGACACCATAACCTTAAGGAATTGGGGAAGTCCAAACATTTTTTTCAAAATTAAGGAGAATGAAGAAGAAAAATTCACATATTACTATCTTGAGAAGAAGAACAAGAAGAGCCTAGCAGTCCTAATGGGGTCCAAAGAAATGATGAGAGTGATCGAGAAGCTCAAGGAGAAGATTTTTATCAAGAGACGATGCCCGAGTCTGTCGATCTCCGCAATAGTCCGTTGACCCAACTCTCTTGAATCCTAACGAAGAGCTATCTCGATGCCATCTTTGTCCCCAATTGAAAGAGAGATACTTGAAAGCCAATACTAATATGGTGTTGAAGAAATTATCAAGGAATACAAAGAGATATAACCACTTATGGAGCATGTGGAATGGAGTTAGAGCTACAAAAACTCGTCCCTTACCTGCTGAAAGAGAAGATGAAAGCTGAAGAATTCTGCAACCATTTATCAAAGAGGTGTGATGCCATGATCAATAAAGTCAATACCAAAAAAGCTTTGAGATTTGGGAATAATTGAGATAAGTTGCATGATTGGTTACACTTGGTTTGAAGGAGTCCCATGTGATACTAGAGCTGGAGTGAATGTGATGTCACTTTCAGTAGCTCAAATGCTGAAATTTGATAAATTGTTGAACAAGCAAGTACTTTTTAGGTTTGCTGATGATACATACAAGATAACTAAAGAGATTCTAGAGAATGTACCAGTGAGTACTAATGGCCAATTCATCGCAATAGACTTCCATGTGATGAGATTTGATGGAAACCCTGAAGACTTGCTCATCCTTTGAAGACCTTTCTTACATACTGCACATGCTGAGATAGACTGTCGGACTGGAAGTATCAAATTCAAAGCTAGAGAAGCTAATGAAGCAGAGAAGATAAAGATGATTGGTAGTAGACCGCCTGATTTCGAGCATGGCTTATTCAAGGGAACTTTCACACCAATCCAAAGACTTGAGAATTATGCATCTACAACAACCCGGATGTGTTATGCAAGTATACAACTTGAGAATGTGAAGGAGGAAGACGAAAAAAAATCATAGATCTTACTGAAGATGAAGACAATGATGCCATCATGGAGGAGAAAGACAAAGAGCAACACTCTGTGTTGACCTCTGATAAAAAAATCGCATGATCCGACATAGTCAAGTTAATGACTGTAAAAAAACACTTAGTAAGAGACAACCCACTTGTGAGTCTCTATTTGTTCATTTTTATTTTCTGCTTTTAGGTCATAACTTAGATTGAGTCATAAAAAACACAAAAACGCAAAAAATTAGGATTAGCTTTTCATTTTATTTTACAGTCGACTGATCCGTTCTTTTAGTCGGTCGACTCGTGCTTTTGGTTTTCTAAAACTCGAGATTTTTCTTCACAATTCAGGAAAACTTAAAACTACAAATTCGATTTTTTCAATGATCTCACAACCAAATTTTGCAATTCAAAGCTTCACATGCTCGGTTTTTAGTGCTTTATCACCCTCTATACTTTTTTTTTTCTGATTTACAAGGTATTCCCAAGCTTTATGTGCTATTTTTATTGCGATTTTTGGAATTATTTTCTTATTTATTAGAACACTTGCATATGTGAGAATTATAGCATATTTTTGGCAAATTTTGTTTTAAAGTAGTCGAATTTAGTTGCTGGTACTAGAACATGATTGAATGATGAAAAAATTTAAGCAAAATTGATGAAACGTGTAAAGAACACGAGGTGCAATTAAGTGGAAAAGTATCACCATACGCAAGTCGCTCGACCCATGCATATGGTCAGTCGACTTTGGCGAAACTCATAAAAGAACGGATTCAACTCTTTTGACTTTTGATGTTTCTTTTCCAGATGTCGACTAGTGGGAGCGATTCTGAGCACGAGGTTTATGTTAATATGGGGGAGAATCAGGAGATGGATCCTTTGCCACATCATTTTTGTTGATACCGGGTTCAACTTCTCATTATTTATAATTATATGGATTCGTTTATTGAAGTAAGTTAAGTAAATAAGAAAGACAAAAGATTCCTCAGAAAAGAAGTATTATTATTGATATCGGTTACAAGGGTGTTAACTCGGAAAGCCGAGTCAACTTTATCAAAGATAAGTATTAAAGTTAGGTTTGCTAGTAATTCTTCTCCTCGATTATGAATATCCATTTTAGTGAAGGGGGGTATGTATTTATATGCCTCAGTAGTCGATTATCTAATCCCATAGGCTAATCTCAGAAATATGGAAATATTCCATTTTTTCGAAATCATGGAATCTGTGATAAAATTTGATCATTTGTCCGAGCTTAGACTTCGGCTTTGGGCGAAGTAGTTTATACCTCCGCTTCGGACACTAAAATCCAACCATTCTTTACCGAGGTATCCCTCGGTCATCTGGTCCGAGAGCTCTAATTTTATTGAATGGCCTTATGACCTAATTTATAATTAAAGAAAGATTGGTAGGGATCGAACCTTAATTATTTCCAAGCTATTGATCAGGGGTGTTAATCTCAACATCAATAGTAAGTCCCCCCCCCCAGTTCGTCCGAGGACAAACTTAGGGAAGAGTCAGCGAATTTTGAAGTAATGCAGCTTGTTGATATTGAAGTTCGGTTGTTGTCGATCTTGATCTTCAAAAATCTTGAACATTTCTTCTTTCTTTGTTCTGTCAATTCATTTTGGCGGGAATAATGTGGAAACTGAAAAGTCCCTTCTGACACGTGTGCTCAAATCTCGGATTCTTCACCTTCTTTATGACGTGTCACTTCTTTAAAATAGGCGCAATGAATGGGAAAGAGGAAACAACACCTCCTTTCTGTTGATGCGACGGTTGATTAAAACCTCCCGGCGCAGAAAACGAAGCGTCTACCGTTGTTTATGATCTTATATAAACCCCTATTGTCTTTCATTTTCTTCACAACCACTCTTTCACTCTCCGAGGTAATCTTCAATCTTCTTTATGTTTCGTTCCGAGTAATTATTATTTCTTTCTTTAGGAATGGTCGAAAGAAATAGTTCTGTGATGTACTGTTATTTTTACCGATTTTCACGATGATATTTTATGCTGTTTTGGAGTATTTTCTGCATTTTATACAGGTTAAATGGAAGATTCCACATGCTGCGGTGTTTTGCAAGAACCTAGAAGATTTGGAGCTAAAATGAAGAATTATGATCCGAATCCCGAGTCGACCGACTGTAAGGAGGAGTCGACCGACTCAGAGGCCATTTTAGTAATATGGAAATTCTTTTTGGGCTTTCTTTTCGACACCCTAATTTCTAGAACTTCTTGGCCGAATTATGAATGACCTAGAGAGGCTATATATTCGACCTTAAGCAGAGGAAAAAGGGAGAGACGACTTCAATCAAGCTGTTGAAGCATTCAAGCATCTCTTTACCAAAAATCACCAAAAAGTTACTTAGATCTTGTTTTTAGGGAGCACCCTTGTGTGAAGTATTTCTTGTGCCCCTGTTCTCTTGGTTTTACAGAGAGAGAGCGCCACGTTTTGCTCTGATCTCTTTTGATATTACTTTCATATTGCAAACTATTGATATTAATGATTATGATTGGTTTGTTTGCTATGTGTTAGTAGTTCCCTAGTTAGATCTAGGTTGTCAAAGGTTTTATGGGTCATTAGGTGCACGAATTGTTGCTGAATTTGTGACTACTCTCTGCTTTAATATTAATTCATACAATATTTTGACTTGATCACTTAGAATATTGAATTTTAGGGTTGGTTGCATCATACACCCATTTTACATTAAACTCGGAGCCTTGTTTTTAGCAGGTGATCTCGTCCTTGTACAAACGAGAGTTTGGCTTGGAAGATCATGAACAATCAAATCTATTCCCAATGGATGCATTAGCTATTTAGGTTGAAAAGCATCCTTTCTGATTTGTTGGTTGATTCATAGTGCAATACGCAAAGAGATTTGGTATTGTATACATTTGTCTTTTGTGTTTAAGAGTAGAGCAACATTCAATTTCGTGCATGGCCCATATTACCCGCGATTTACCTAAGTCTAGCGTTTTTAATCCATAAGTTACACAACTAGTTACCAGATAGATTGCATTTTAATAGAATCGAAACTCGACATAATCTTTGTGGGATCGATAACCTAAATACGACAATTGTACACTGTGCACTTGCAGTTAGTTTTGGGTGAATAACTTTTCACGCATCAAGTTTTTCTGGCGCCGTTGCCGGGGATTTAACGGTGTTTTCGATTTTTGAATTAGAGTTAGGAAGTTATGATAAAAATAGCTACTGAATTATTTTCTTCTTTTGTGTTTGATAGACAGAAAATGATGCAAGGAAAGCACAAAGGAGATGGGAAACCGGATGTGGATTTCGTGAGAGCAAACAAATACCAAGATGGATATTTCAACCCGCACTCATTTTACAAGCCAATGCCACCAACAAATGGAGTGGAGAGCGTGGTTGAAGAAGTCCTGGAGATGTAGAACAGAACCTATGCTACCCTTTTTAAGAAGATGGATCAACTTTTCCTTACCCTTGATTCGCATATAAGCCACCTTCAGATTGATGTCGGAAGACTTCATGAGCGATTGGAAGAGGTTGAAAGATTTTTGGGAGTCAGGAGAGTCACCAAGTATCCATTATCCATCTGAGCTATCCAAACCCAAGGAGATTGAAGAGGAGAAAACCCTGGAAGAAACTAGTGATGAAGGATCGTCTAACACAGTCGGTCGACTGCCATCAATGGTCGGTCGACGTGTCAACGGTCGGTGGACCGAGAAGAAGGTCGGCCGACTCTTAGCTTTTGAAGAAGAAGTGGGATGTCCTTTGATGAAGGTTCCACCCAGGAAGAGTGTCTAAAAACCATGGTGCACTAATCAATCAGTGTATCCATGGATTCCAATTCATGAGTATGAAGTTGATGACTTATGAATTGATGTAGAAGCTAAAGAAGATGATTGGGAGCTCAAGAAAGAAGTTGAGACCTATTCTAAAGTGTTGATGAGGAGGATGCCATTTGCAAGAGCCTGCAAGCTGAACGTTGAACTTGAAGACGTCCTCAGTAAGGTGATGAGATGGAAGATAACCCAGACGATGGGAATTGCCTGTTCGCTGTGATTTGTGACAGAGCAATCATGTACCGGATGCCAGACAAGAAGAAGGATCCTGGACAATTTGAGCTTACTTTGACAATTGGAGATCAAATCTTCAAGAGATGCCTGTGTGATCTAGGAGCGAGCAGTAACACCATGCCTTTATCTGCCATGGAAAGATTGGGACCACTCGAATTGACGACTACCAAGAAGGAGATGCGATTAGCTGATGATACAACTGTTGTACCTTTGGGAAAACTTACTGGATTGCCATGTATGATTGGTGATAGATTCATTGCTTTGGATTTTTACATCCTGGAGACTTGCTATGCTGATGAGAGAGATGGGATAGAGCAGATTATACTAGGAAGATCGTTCCTTAAGACCGTTGGAGCTTTACTCGATTGCTCGGAAGACAGAATATCGTTAAGAGGTCTGGGAAGCCCGAACATTAGTTTCAAGATCAAGGATAAAAAAGTTGAAGAAGAAGATTTCACCTGCTACTACCCATAGAAGAAGAAGAAGAGTTTGGCAGTCATCACAAGTTTCAAACCAAAGATGAGAGTTATCGAAGAACCCATAAGGAAGAGTTTTTGACGCCCGAGTCGGTCAACCCTGCCACCAGTCGGTCGACCCGACTCCCCTGAACCTGAACGAAGATCAATTTCTATGACAGCTTGTTCTATGACTGATGAAGATGTTCAATCCACTGCTCATTGGATACGACCTGAGCACATTGAGGACATAATCACTTTCTTTGCAAACTCATTGAAGGTACTTGAGACACAATTCAAATATGATGTGGAGGAGTTTATCAAAGAATGTAAGGAGATTTGGCCACTTATGGAACAATGTGGAATGGAGATGGAGTTACAAGAGTCGACACCATACTTACTGAAGAATAGGATGGGAGCCAAGGAGTTTTGCAGTAGACTTGCCAAGATGTGTGATGAAGTAATCGAGAAATCAATACCAAAGAAGGTTGGAGACTTTGGAAGAGCTGAGATCAATGTTATGATTGGGCACACATGGTTTGAGAACGTCCCATGTGATACTGGAGCTGGAGAAAACCTAATGTCACTCTCAGTTGCCAAAATGATGAAGTTTGACCAAATGGTGAACAAGCGCGTGTTTTTGAGGTTAGCTGATGATACTTACAAGCTAACCGAGGGAATAGTGGAGAATGTATCTGTGAGAGCCAATGGCAGGTTTTTCGTAGTAGATATCCACGTGGCAATGTTTAAAAGTGAGCCTCAACACCCGCTGATCCTTGGAAGACCATTCTTACACACTGCATACGCCGAGATAAAGTGTAGAACGGGAAGAGTTAAGTTCAGAGCTGTTGAATCCATTGAAGAAGATAAGATGAGGATGACTGGTACTACACCTCAAGGTTTTGAACGCGCCCTCTACAAGGGAACCTACATTCCAATCCTAAGGAACAAGAAGCATGTGTCCACTAAACAATCACTGTTTGCTGCAAGAATTGAGATCGAGGAACTAGTAAAGAAAGCTGAGAATGAAAATAAATTTGTGGATCTTACTAAAGATGATGATGATGAGGATTGTGAAGATGATCCTATGGAGGAACATGAAGAAGATCAAGGAGCTGAGATGAGCTCTACCAAGTGAAGGATTCAAGTCAGACAAAGTCAAGCTATTGACTGTAAAGAAGCGCTTAGTGGAAGGCAACCCACTTGTGAGTCTGTTTTAGTTTAATTCTTTAAGATTTCGTAGTTTTAGTCCCAATTTAGATTGAGTCATTAGAAAAAAATAAAAAAAATAAAAAAATAAAAAAATTTTATTTTTATTTTTTATTTTTGGGCCTAGTCGGTCGACCCTGCGTGGAGTAGTCGGTCGACCCTGCGTGGAGTAGTCGGTCGACCCTGCGTGGAGTAGTCGGTCGACTCGACGGTCGAGTTCTATTAAACACGAGTTTCATTAAAACTCAAATCTTCAAACACAATTTTCTCTCTCAATTTTCAACCAAATTTTGTGATTCAAAGTCCCTTGGGATCAAAATTTTAAGCTCTATCATCCTGTATTAACGGTTTTTACGATCTGCAAGGTATTTTTCTGATTCAACTCGTTTTCTTTCACGATTTTTGGAGAAAAAAAGTTGATTTTTTTTGAAAAATTGCATGTTGATGATTTAGAGTGGGATTTAGGTTGAATTTAGTGTAGGATGGCCGAAAATCATTGTCTGTGTTTGATTATGCAAGAAATTTGAGTTAAAACGATGAATTATAGCGGATTTGATGAGGATTTGATGAAGAACAACTCGCGATCCGAGTCGGTAGACTCGATGGAGGAGTCGGTCGACTGCGGACTCTGATTTTGGATAAAAACGGTTTAAATTCCTTTCGATTTTTCGTTTTTTTTGCATATGTCTTCCTCTGATTCCGGGAGTGATGCCAACATTTGGGACAAAGCAGAGAACGAGAAGCTCGAGGACCCATTTCCCGAGAGAAACCACGCGGATGTTGTTAAGGACCGCGCATGCCGGACAAGACAAAACCGGGATTGGGATGATTATGACACGGTTTTCTACAACCGTTACACGGACATTCTCATTCAGCCGATGCGTTTCCTGGACATCCCTTACATGTCCCGTCTGAAGCTGAAGAACCATTTGAAGCGGTTGATGAAGAATGTCGGTATGGGATCATTGGTTTCACCTGCTATGATACATACCCGAAGGCGGTGAGGCAGTTCTTAGCCTCGATGTATTTGGAGATACCGCGCCACTGTGAGGACGTGAACCAATGGAGTCTCCATTTCAAGATCCGTGGTGAGCATTACTCGCTCACAGTGGCGGATATCTGTCGTATTTTCGGTTTCCAGCGACGGGGAACCGAATATTGGAGCCTGAAGAGCTTTACAGAGCGTGACCAGATGTGGTCTATTACTGGGTCTGGAGTTTACAAGCCGACGAAGACGAAGCAGTCTTTGATCCGCCATCCCGCCCTTTGGATTTTGACTAGAGTTATCAGCCACACACTCTTGAGACGGACTGAGCTCGGGCGACTCTACGAGCCGGAGTTGACCTTACTTTACTATGCCTTGGGTGATTCATATCTGCTTCCAGACGCACCTAAGGATACTGATTGGAACATGGGTGCCCTCTTTGCACGCCATTTGGTTGATACGAGGAGTCATGTCTTCTTGGGAAACGCTACTTCCCAGAAGAAGGAGACCGTGGGGAGCCTTTTCACTCCCATCATGAAGTGGTGTGAGGTACCACTTGACCTATTCACCAAGGAGGCCGCCGATGCGACGAAGATTACTCTAGATGAGGCCTCACTTGATCATTCTGAGATTGTTCGTATGGGAGGATGGTACTAGTTTATTCGGGATGATGGCGCGACTTGTTTTATTTGCCTCCCGAACGAGAGTCATGTTAGGCTCGATTCACAGGAGGATATTGGGTTTCACCCACCTGCTGACTTGCTGACGGTTATCGCCGCTGCACCGACTTTGCTACCAGAGGCCATGCATGCCCCACCTCGCCATACCAGATGTGCCGCCTAGCCACCGCGCACTTCTACTTCCCAGCCGCGTGATTCACACCGAGCTGATGACTTTCCATTTGCTGGAGCAAGATTCTCTACTGGCGGAATTCCAGATTTCTTCGATTTACCCGAGCAGCCACCATTTGAGGTGAGTCCAGAGGTGAAGTACGACTACAAGATGGAGCGCCACAGGAGGAAGAACAAGATTGCTCGCTGGTTTTATTCGTTTTTCACAGGTTGTTCGTCTGACCAAGGAGTCCACGAGCCAACCAGGAGAGTACCAGAGCCGCAGAGAGCCGGAGATACTGAGGACCGACGAGATGATGATGATGCGGAGACTGAGTCAGACGACTTTACCTTGAGTCGATCGACTGCGGCACAGAGAGGAGAGACGATGCAGTTTTCCACAGCGCCGAGCAACTTGACGAGTTTCCCAGATGATCCGATGATGATGAGCCACGTGCCACCACATTTCTTTGGAGGCACCAGTTCTTCTCACGACTTTGACCCTACAGCTGAGAGGAGACGCACTCGCAGTCCTCGCGATTAGACACGGTTCCATCATTTTATTTCCAGCATTTACATTTATTTTTTTCTGGATTTCTCTTTGCACTTTTGTTTTGACTTGGTTTCACTGGGTCAGTGAAATTTAAGTCTGGGGGAGGGAGTATTATTACTTTCTTTCGTTTTATGGATCTTTGGTGAACTTTTTGTTGTTTGATATGATGCTATTATCACTTTCCACCTTCTTTAACTATGATTGAGTGACTCAGCAGTATTGACAAGGACCAACCATATGGAAATCCAGAGAGCTTGATAGATACAATACGGAGTAGACCCACGTGATTTTCTTGAATTTTTTAGCAATGCCAGAGCACAATACAGTTAAGTCTGTATCATTTCGTTTGTCACATTTTCCACTATGTCTTGCTAAATATTCGTTCACAAGCATGATTTTTCGATCTTCAGCTATCCCTAAAGACAATTTGATGAAAAGTATGTATTTGGTAAAAACCTAGTGATGAGGTAGAGGAAATTCCTTAAGACACCAATTATTCATCACTAGAAGCTCAGGATCTATGCGGTTAGGGAAATTCCCAACGATACCATGATGCATTTGAACCTTTGAGAACTCAGTTGACAGCGAGGCTAGAAAAATTTCCTACGATGCCATTATTCGCCTAAACTTTGAGAAATTTTGAGTTATAAGTTGAATGATTAAAAAAGGATAAGTCTGGGGGAGAGCGAAAAGACCATCTTGTGCTAAATTAGGTGACAATTGATAAGCATTTCCGGCTATGTAACGACAGTAGAATGAGTTGCTTTGATGGTATCTGAAATATGGTCCTCATTGTGGTTGAGATAACTCTAATTCTAATTTGTTCTTAATAAGTTTTTCATTGGAGAATACAACTTGGTCTGCGTATTGGTCAGCTAATGGAGATGTCACAATGAAAGAAATTGTTGCTGAAAGTTGATAGCTTGATCACGGTAAACCGGATTTGTTTTTGACCACTAACTAGCTCTTTATTTGCTCGAGGGCGAGCAAAAGCTAAGTCTGGGGGAATTTGATGTACTGTTATTTTTACCGGTTTTCACGATGATATTTTATGCTGTTTTGGAGTCTTTTCTGCATTTTATACATGTTAAATGGAAGATTCCACATGCTGAGGTGTTTTGCAAGAATCTAGAAGATTTGAAGCTAAAATGAAGAATTATGATCCGAAGCCCGAGTCGACTGACTGGAAGGAGTAGTCGACCGACTCAGAGGCCGGTTTAGTAATATGGAAATTCTTTTTGGGCTTTCTTTTCGAAACCCTAATTTCTAGAACTTCTTCACTGACTTATTCATGACCTAGAGAGGCTATATATTCGACCTTAAGCAGAAGAAAAGGGAGAGACGACTTCCATCAAGCTTTTGAAGCATTCAAGCATCTCTTTACCAAAAATCACCAAAAATTACTTAGATCTTGTTTTCAGGGAGCACCCTTGTGTGAAGTATTTCTTGTGCCCCTGTTCTCTTGGTTTTACAGAGAGAGCCACGTTTTGCTCTGATCTCTTTTGATATTACTTTCATATTGCAAACTCTTGATATTAATGATTATGATTGGTTTGTTTGCTATGTGTTAGTAGTTCCCTAGTTAGATCTAGGTTGTCAAAGGTTTATGGGTCATTAGGTGCAGAATTGTTGCTGAATTCATGACTACTCTCTGCTTTAATATTAATTCATACAATATTTTGACTTGATCACTTAGAATATTGAATTTTAGGGTTGGTTGCATCATACACCCATTTTACACTAAACCCGGAGCCTTGTTTTTAGCAGGTGATCTCGTCCTTGTACAAACGAGAGTTTGGCTTGGAAGATCATGATTAATCAAATCTATTCCCAATGCATGCATTAGCTATTTAGGTTGAAAAGCATCCTCTCTGATCTGTTGGTTGATTCATAGTACAATACGCAAAGAGATTTGGTATTGTATACATTTGCCTTTTGTGTTTAAGAGTAAAGAAACATTCAATTTCGTGCATGCCCATATTACCCGCGATTTACCTAAGTCTGGCATTTTAATCCATAAGTTACTCAACTAGTTACCAAATAGATTGCATTCTAATCGAATCGAAACTCGACATAATCTCTGTATGATCGATAACCTAAATACTACAATTGTAACTGTGCACTTGCAGTTAATTTGGGTGAATAACTTTTCACGCATCATAATTATTCTCCCCGATTCTGACTGAATGAATTAAGTGAAGGGGGTATGTATTTATATATCTTAGTAGTCATCTAAGCCCATGGGCTAATCTCGGAAAAATGGAAATATTCCATTTTTCCGGAATCAGGGAATCTGTGATAAGATTTGATCTTATTCTGTCCGAGCTTAAACTTCAACCTTAGACGAAGTAGTTTATACCCCTGCTTCGGACACTAACATCTAACCATTCTCAGTCGAGGTATCCCTCGATCATCGGGTCGAGGATTCCAATCCTATTGAAGGGACTTATATCCTAATCTGTAATTAGGAAAGATTGGTAGGGACCGGATCTAAATTATTGTCAAGCTATTGATAAGGGGTACTAATCCCACCATCAACACCTAATCCTTAATACTCAAACGGTGCTTCCCCTACCCGGCGCACCAAATGTTGAGACTGGGTTCAACTTCTAATTATTTATAATTAGAGGGGTTCGTTTATTGGAGTAAGTTAAGTAAAAAGACAAAAGGAATTCTCGGAAAAATAAGTTTTATTGATAATATTAATTACAAGAGTGTTAATTTGGAATGCCAAATTAGCTTTTATCAAAGATAAGTATTTAGCCTAGGTTTGCTAGTAATTCTTTTCCCGAATTCTGAATCTCAATTTTAGTGAAGGGGTCTGTATTTATATATCTTAGTAGTCGGTTATCTAAGCCCATGGGCTACCTCGGGAAAATGGATATTCCCTTTTTCCAACATCAGGGAATCTGTTATAAATTTGATCTTATTATGTCTGAGCTTATACTTCGGCTTGAGAGGAAGTAGTTTATACCCCTGCTTCGGACACTAAAATCCGACCATTCATTATCGAGGTATCCCTTGGTCATCTGAGCCGAGGATTCTAATCCTATTGAAGGACTTATAACCTAATCCATAATTAGGGAAAGATCGATAGCGACCGAATCTCAATTATTACCAAACTATTGATAAGGGTGCTAAACCCCACCATCAACAAAATCCATTTTAACGCTTGCCAATCTGAGTCCCTGGATCATCCATAAACTGACTACTAACCCAACATAATGAGCTAAATCAGGCTTGGTTACCATCCAGGGCATACATTAAACTTCCAACTGCATTTACATAAGGAATTGTACTCATAGCTCTAGCATGTGCTCTTGTTTTCTTCTTGATTTAAACTTTTGAGTCTGAATTGACTTCCCTTGGGTGTTGTAATTGGCTTACAATCACTCATATTGAATGTCTTCAAAACCTGTTCCAAGTATCTCTGTTGAGATAACTTCAAAATTCCTTTTGCCCTATCCCTTAAAATATCCATTCCAAGGATCCTTTTGCCTGCTCAAAGGTCCTTCATATCAAACTCACTAGACAAACATTTCTTAAGCCTTTTGATTTCTGCCATATCCTTGAAAATACGAGCATATCATTAATATAGAGCAATTGGTAGACCCACTTGTTTAACTCTGGACCTTTAGAGTAAACACATGGATCATATTAACTTTGTCAAAATCTTGATCTTTCATAAACTGATGAATTTTTTATTCCATTGCTTGGGAGCTTGTTTTAATCCGTACAAGAATTTTTTTAGTAAACAAAGTAAGTTCTCCTTCCCTTTTTCTTCAAAACATCTAGTGATCCACCCACTAGTAGAAAACTGAGAATTAACCACGGCATAGCCACGGTTTACCGTGGCTATACTTAAATTAGTCACGAAATGGTGGCCACGGTTGTAGCTACGGTTGACCAAGGCTAATTTTTAGCCACGAATTTAGCCACGGCCGAACCGTGGCTACACGTCTTTCTGATTCACAAAATTAACACAATTTAAAAAAGAACTAAAGCCACGGTTTTGCCATGGATAGCCCATGGCTTATGATAATTATAGCCATGGCATAGCTACGATAAAATGATGGCTAATTAGCTTGTCAACTCGAACAGTCGCCTCGACTGCCATTTCCGCTTTAATGTCGAACCATGCATATAGCCACGGTTCTTCTGTGGCTATTTCGTGGCTACGCTTGTTTTATATACAACACCTTCCTTTTCTTCTCCGAATCTCCTTCCCCTCTTCTCTCCCCTTCCCTTTTCAGGCGATCTTCTTCTTCCTCTCTCTCCCCACCGGCGATAAAAAAAATAAAACTTAAACTCCTTTTAGCCCAGCTCAAACCACCATCATTGCTAGTCGAAACCAGCCTTCCGATGGTGGGATTAGTTTTGCTAAGATGAGTTTTAAGTTTTAAAAATTCCAAAAAAAAAAAAAAAAACTAAACATTATAACTGGTTGTTCCCCATGCCGAGTTACAGTCACCGCTCGTCGAAACTGCTGTTCCGGCGGTTCATGATGTTCCGGTGGCGGTCTCTCGTATTAGGAACAACCAGTTTTTAGTGTTTTTTTTTTAACTGTAGCCACGGAATAGCCACGGTTCGACCGTGGCTATTCTTCCACTCTTTCTAT